>JAHZMV010002707.1:0-14880 GCA_027743765.1 Coecobrya sp. COE2 | reverse complement strand
CAAGTGTACTTACAAATAGTCCGCAAATCCCTGCTCGACACTGAAATCTTTGTCATGGATAAAATTTAACCAATTTGTTAATTAATATAATTGTTCGCAAAATTCAATATGCTCTGTTTGGCTTCGTAATAATTGCTTTTAATTCTAGACTACCGTACTTTGCTCTCAATGCCGGAAGAAAATAAACGTCTTTATTCAATAGCAAGGAGTACGCTAGTTTAAAAAATGGTACAAGTGTATCCGTTTCCGCAGACGGTTTACTTGGAAAGCTGGATTTTACGGGATTCGAATTTTTCCCACGCTAAGAAAACATTAAATTATTTAAATAATTATTATTTTACATAACACAACAGCCAAGGACAAGTCTCAACATACGTTTGTCTTAGGTTACTAAAATCAAATGAGTTTGGACGTGAATTGTAACCAGGGAAGTTGTAAGTTGTTCGGCAAATATTGAAATAGTTAAGCTTTGTTCACGCCACGCCTTTTTGCTAACAAACAGAATTTACAAGTTATATAAATAATGTAAATATTTGGCAACTATGTATATTTTTGCATTTTATTCTGGCAATTTTCTTTTGTGAGAATAATTTAAGCCAGAAGGATTCAGAGGATCAAGTTACAAAGAAATGTGTTAAGGATAATCCTGCTTACTTTTCTTTCCACTCACAACTTGTAATGAACGCATTCTTATGAAATTTTTGTCGAAATGTAACATGGATTATGGATCCCATTAAATCTTACTTCTGTATCGTTATTCCGAAGGAATTTCATGTCGTTTATTAGGCATCATTTTATGCGTTTGAGGTTGACACACGTCTAGACGAAAAAAAACATCTGTCGGTTATATAATAGTTATTCATTGTTCAAGAAATCCCTCAAGTCAGCACGTTCCATTTTATAACAGCAGCAAGTTATGTTGTTATCCAGATTTTTTACGATCCTTCACCGTCGAATAAGCAGCTATTTGTGATAGAATCATCGTACAATTTAGTACATTTTATATGTCACGATGTCATTGTGAGAATATATCATTGAAATAAATCTGATGAAACTTTCATTCATATTTTCTTAAGCCAAGAGTACTTAGTCTCTTTTGAAACCTACGAGATTTTCCGCCTATTTAATTTTCCACGAGATGTTTGAAAAAGTAATTCAAAACCTAACGAACAAAGTTGCTTCATTTATACTATACTAAGTTCTGTCATTCGTTGACTATCCGTGATTTCACCAAATCATCCAACTAGCGAAGTCCTTTAAAATTTCTAAATATAGGATAATTTCTGCGTGGGACGAAAATGCGATTTATCCAAATTTTATATTCTGAAAAAACTTTTCTTCTTCAAAATTTCACGGATAAAAATTCGTCATTTAGATTTTTTAAAATTATATTATGCAAAGTGTATATGATCTAATTTTTGGTATCCACTTTACGAAATTTCTGATCAATAAACATCCGGTTGGAAGTGAAACAGCATCATAAATACTTGCTATCGACAACTTCCAATTGTGGTTGCGTTCAATATATGCATATTACAGAGTGCGTGTAAAGAAGAAATATAACAAAACAGATAAAAATTAAAAATCTCAAAAACTCGAAAGAAAACATTAATATGGATATTGTAAATTTTGTACGCCATAAGTTTACTTTATTTATATTTAAGTGTTTATCTAAAAATATGAGAGGAAATCAGAATACTTGGTTTCAGTATCTACTAGTAAAAACCAGTAACTCCAAATTAAACAGACTTTAAACGGATACACGTGTGACTTAATTCAATAAAACAGATTTCATAAACATTAATATCCGGCTCATATTTATTTGCTCGAAATGACTAAACTCTTCTAAACCAACACATAAGAATATTTGTTTCTGATTTTGTAAATATACGTGTCTGAATTCCTGTTTTCCTTTGCAATATTATTTTTTTAAACTATTATAATGCCAAAATCCTCAACCAGCTAAATTTCTACAATGTTAATTTTGCTCCGGTATAAACAAAATATTTTGTTTGGCAAGTCTTACGTTGCATGTTTTGTACTCGAATAAATAGTGATGTTACACAAAGCTATATTTTATTCCTATAGTTGTTAAAGAAGGATCCTTTGAAATACGTGTCACAAACAGATACACCAAGCAGCAAGAAGAAGATAAACATTTCAAATAAATCCGAGGCGTTTGTGAAATGCATCAGGGAAATCTCAACTGGCACACAGAGAAGTCATTAAAGATTGAGTATGCTTTCTTGTGATATAAATAGTTTGTGTTGTCTTTCAAATGTCCTCCAGATGTCAACATGAAACAATCCAATATACTTTCTTTGTCAAAATGCTGCACCACACAGGTATCTCATATTCATTCCAGGTTTGTCTCAAGCGGTCCAGATTCTACAAATCTTTATTTTGCCAACATTCCAAGTGGCAGTGATGAAAAAAGTTTACATGCACATGGGAGGATTTCCAGCTCTATGTAGTACGAATTACGAGAAAATAAACTTCATAATGTTCTCTGGGCGTGGTCATTCTTATATGAGTAATTCAAGTAACTAGCAAATCTTCCTATTTCAGTATCGTATTCCAAATGTTGGATTATATTAATACATGGTTTAAACATTGGCTTGGTGACAGTAAAGTAAACTATAATTTATATGTCTTGTAGTCAACAAGAAGAAACATTACATCAGTTTTTGACTACTGAGACAACATTGTATACAGCTGCACTGAAAACTTGAAGTACCCAGTTTGGCACACTCATTTGATTTAATGTCTATTCGGCAATCAACTCACGAAAGTACCGTTTGACTTTCATCGTATTAACTTTTGTCCTACATCTTGAAACGAACTTAATTCTAAGCACATAGGTAAGTGTGATTACGTTGCCTGCGCCTCAAATCCTTGAGAAAAAGTAAACGATGATCTGCTTGAGATTTCGGTGCTACTCGGGCATTCTAGGCATCTTGTTCATTATATTTACACTTTCAAATTATATCCACTTGTCCACGTGTTCAATTCTCGAGGCGCTAGTGACAAAGTATAGTTCATTGTCCTAACTGAATTAAATGTTAGGTGTCTCAAGGATTTTCAAATTCTGAAAATTTTGTAAAACACCCAAGTCAAGTGGAATTTCCAGAATCAAGTGTGGAGCATCAACTGGATGGGTACTAATCATTACATCAAAAGGGATCCCACTTCCGAATATTTCTCACATATTTCTCACATATTTCTCAGTACCATAATGAAGTTTTCATTTACAGAATACTAGAGACCCTTTCATTTCAAAAGAGACTGATTGAAATGAAGGTAGATAAGTAAATAAGTTTTAAGATTGAGGCTTGTTAAAACACTACACTATACGAATATATGTGAAATAAATTTGTATTTGAAGTTTCGACCTTGACATTCAAGGCGTTGTTAACATATGTTCGAATTTGTAATTAAAGCTGTCATGATTTTAGTAACTACATATTTTACACAAACAAATTTCTAAATCATATCAGCGGCATATCTATTTGACGTGAGTTTGACACTCTTTTGATCCATTTTACTAGTAGCCACGTGTAATAAACTAGAAAGAGTTTGTGTGGAAAGTGAAAGCCACATAGATCATTAAAAAGCCATTAAATTTGTTTGTCTCAAGGTTATTCAATCTGTCAAGAAGTTTTTCAGACGTTCAGTGGCGTCAAGTTCTTGAAACTCAGCTCAGTTGAGTGACAAGTGAAGGATGATCAATGCCCAAAAGCAGAATAATTTTATAAAACGTTCAACGATATACATGATTCTGTTAAAAATTGGAGTACAGTATGCTCGAGTAGCAACATACAAATATCCTGTATATTCAAATAAAAAAATGTCCATCATTTGAGTTATATTTATTTGGAATGATAAGAAGTAATTATGAAATGATAAATTCATCAAAATTAAAATAAAAACATCAATCCGACAATGTGCTATTGGGAAACATTTGTTGGATGCTAGATTTCCGTTATTTCGATGTAAAAAGCATTTCTACGTACATCAGATTGTAAGGATCGTACACTATGGCATTGCATATTACGGAATATTTATCGCATTCGCGATATGTATCTGTATACGAGGGCGCGTTTTTTGTATCCATAAATTGGCTTTCAATATAAATGGATTATTGGAAGAATGGCATATTTAACAATATTCTTCAGGTAAATCAATGTCAACAATTTAACAACCAACAAATTCTCTTGACATTTCAGAAAGAGAAGTTGAAGTAAACAGGAAGTGTAACACGCTTTATCCACAGAGTCTATAAACAAAAATATTTGTTTTAATAATTTATAGTAAGGTTGCGGCATCAAAATTCATGCCGTACAAAATAATGATATTTGGATTAAATATTGTCCGCTTGTCAGTTTTATGCAAATCCCATTCCAACTGTTCCGGCGCAAATGTAAGTATATCAGCAATTACATGGTTATAATTCCTTAGGTGACCAGGGAAATGGCAGTGAGCATACATGATTTATATTTATCTATTCCTGGAATATATTAAATATATCCGGTTTCACAATTTGTCTAGGTACATCATTTCGTTTAATTGTCCACGCGTTTGGTTTACAGCATTGCTAGTAATATTCATTTCAAAAAAGATCCAAGTTTGAAAGCTTTGCCGTCCAACACAAAGCGATGCATTGTTTACGAAAACAATTCTGCCATCCTAAAAGAAGATGGAACACTGTAGCGTCTTGTGACAAGTGAGCTAACTTAATAATATAAAGTTTGAGAAAACGTCTAGATAAACACAAATATACTGATCATTTCCAAATTGCTCTTGACATTCTTCAAATTGGATGATGTTAGCGTATAGATTCCTTAATCATCATGTACATGTCAGCTGTCAATTGTTTACACTGTTTAGAAAATAAAAAGAAGTGCTAGAAATAATAGTTTTTTGTAAACTCTATTATTCGTTTAAAAGTAGGGCACATGTGCTAGTTGTGATTAAAGCTTTTCTCGTTCTACTCTTTGCAAACTGCTTACATCGCCGTTTTCGAATATCTAGCAAAGCGTTCATGTGCGTATTTCAGCGATGCTTTCAAAAGTTCTACAATGGGGTTGTGTTAAATAGGTTTACTTCGAAATTCTTCATTGATACTTTGTCCATTTTGGTTTGATAAAATCAGAAGCTTTTGTTTTTCATGGAATTTTTCAGTACCCGATATATTTTGAATTTAACCAATGAAAAGAAAATAGTGAGTTCTTAAAAAGTCATTATCTACAATTTTAAAAACTTGTCTTTTCTCGCAAATTCTTGCAGATTATCTTAGTTTCTAGAAGTACATTTTATTTCCATACTAAGAAATTCTCAGTGAGAATATGGTCGCCCTCCATAGAAAATAATAGAAATATTTACTTTAGACGTGTTTCCTTTGTGGTTTCTGGAAACATTAATTATCAAGCTTGGTAAAAGCTAGACCCGGATGAAATGTATTTTCCAGTGTATTTGCTAATCAAATCTACATTCTATTTACGAGAGGATGTGGGAAAACAGCCAAACAAATTTGTTATTTTCAATAAATTCATATATTTGTTTCCATTTGGTCCGGATATTTGTTTACATGAAAGTAAGTAAAGTACAGCAGAAAGACATTGGTCTTGCAGAAGTAAAATCCTAAACAATCAGTTTTGTATTGTTGGTCCCTAAACTATATTTCCAAAGTTTAAAAAATATTGCTTACTTATAAATTTTTGACATTTATATGAATATAACGTGCTGCAATATGGTATTGAAACATTGTAGATTGCTTGTTATTACACTTACTTCCAAACGCCTTCAAAGAAATGAAAAATACTACACAATCTTGCGAAAAGTTCGCTTGTCACGGGGACGTGGAATGTGTCTAGGACAAATCCAATTTTGAGAATAAACTGCATAATTTTACCATTTCTTACACAAAAATGCACAGGAAGCTTAATAGGAGGTTGGCTTCTCCAAGTGCTTCCCTGTATAATATCCCCGACATCGTATCCGTTGGATGACATGGTTTTAGCTTTGTTTAAAAAATTAGTTAAAGCACGTTTTTTTAGAAATTTTCATCGCGTTCATGTAGTGTGTCGATATCTGATATCAAATAAATCAAAGGTATGCTGATGTCAAGCCGCTTTCTCATTCACTCAACTTGCATCTACCAAAGCGGCCACGTGCAGAACACTTTGAAGCAAAGTACAGTTCATTGTGACAAATACGTAGTCTTTAGGTAAATAAATATATCTCAAGGATATTTGGATTCAGGGATTTTTTTTGCCAACCAACCAAATCATGTGCTATATTTCAAGAGGAAATTTGAGTTGCAACTGGGAGAAGCATTCATCCATATATTATGAAATAAGTCATGCTCACTTCTTTGATGGTCTTCAATTTGCAAGTATGTATGTGGTCCAATATTGAATTATATCGAAATGAATGGATTGATATGCATAATTTATTTAATATACTGACTTTCCCCCAGCTATTTTTTTTCTCAGAAACCAAAGATGAACGACCAGAAGGAAGATCCCTGGAATTAAATATTAAACAAGATTAAATTTTCCACGTGCTTGTAGCGACGACCAATCATGTTACGTTTCATAATACTGTCTGGGTAAAATAAAACTTTCTAGACAAAATCCTAAAATAATCCTTCCTTCAAAATTCCACAAATTAAAGCATTCCCATTTGAAACGCGACAATTCAATTTTGCAATCACTTTTGAGTACATGAAACCACACACAGCTAACGACGTGTGGACTGAATGTGATTTCCTCAATAATATTTATTTACTTTACGACTATTTCATATTGTAATTCAATGAAAGCTCAATATCTGCTGACTTTCTAAACCAGACTCATAAATTCAATCATAAAACATGGGAGAAGTAATACAGTTTCTGGAGGCTTTCACTCAATCCGATCTCCGTGTTGTTAACCTCTCCGAGTGTTAGCCCTCCTCCACGTGTCCACGTACCTAAGCGACAAGAGATTTCTCAAAATGTATTATTTCACGTAGGCTTCCAGGATATTCAGATTCCAAAAAAATTCGACGTTCAATTTAAATAGTATTCCTAGAAAAACACATTTGAGCTAGTTCCTAGTATGATATAAATATATTTTATGATGAATAATATAGCCAGGAATTGCAACTGCACAACAAGTAAGTGTAAATGCTACTTCTTTTTCAACCAAAACAATGTTAAAATCCATTCTCACGAAATGGCCTTGTAGTTGGATTAAACTTTAATAAAAAGTTAAAGTAAAGCTTATGTGAAGTGTACTAGAAGAGCGAAGTGATTTCAAGTATAAAGTCAAATACTGTATTTTGTTAGAATCGCTAACTTGTCATGTTTTGAGCAAGTAAATTCAAATGTGTAAGAGAAAGTTAGCATTATGTTAAATAAGTTTGTTTTCATTTTTATACCGATTTTTCCACTTCACAACTATGATACTTCACATCTCGCACAAAGCCTATATGAAAGTAGAAACAGCTTGGTTCATTTTAAATATACCTAAACACCTCAGTCAAAATTCATCATTCGATAAACTGCATCTACTTAACATGTTAAGTGCAACTTCTCTCAAAGAAAATACACAATGAATGGAGCACAGTGCCCTTTGGAAAGTGAAACATTATTTTTATTTCCATCACATAGAATGTATTTTTCACTGCCAGAAGCTTTATAAAAAACTAGGATCCAATTGTAGATCGAGAATACGTCAATGAATTGGCAATGCATGTACAATGACTGTTTCGACTTTGCAGAAGGCATACTTGCAACCTCCAGGAATGTCGTCTATTGAACGTATTCCGTACAAAAAAAACTATTTTAGCAGCCGATTTTTGAAAGCCTGAAGCTAAATCATTATTTGATCCTTATGCAATTGTAAGACATGAAATATCACGTAATATAAACCAACGGATAGATAGTAGATTTCGTTGGTCATTTGAAAACGTTAATCTTTCTGTAACTGAACGATATCAGAATTGGGTTGGGTATTCTGGAAGGTCATTGCTTTGTTACGAATATGTTGGTGAACTTTCTATTTATAACATTTCTCCGTCAATTTTTTATTCCTATTTTCTTTACGATACATATATCACCCCGATAGAAAGTTAATCAAGAAGCCATTTCAAATACCCAGACAATCATATACGGCTACAATATGGATGCCTTCAAGTCACGTCTCTCGATTCTTCCTCATTTATACAATGAGATAAAATGCGATAAAATTGAATTTTCTTAGTGCGTGATTAATCCCGTGAGGATGTGCACACGACAAAAATATCAATATCTCTCTTGATTCCAGTGCAATTTATTAAATTTTATAAAAGAGTTAATATTTTTTTATATTGGCACTTCCAAACAACTATAACGCTTCACTTGGTATATTGCATCTCCATTGTTCATTGCAACAATATAAACAATTTGTGGTTTCGTTCTCCAACAATACTACAATTATTTCTTCTAGTAAGTGATCAATGCCGAAAAAAGATGAGCTGACATATTATAACTTAATTATAAGCTAATGCATTTTCCTAACTCAGCACCGCGCTTACGTGGATCAGCAAAAATGTATGAACGTGCGCAGCTTTCACTGCTAGGAATATAAAGGAATAAAACCAGATATGTGATCAAGAGATATATATTCCAGCCAAGGGCAGCGTTACTGGGTACAAACAAATACTGAATTGTTTTCAAGGCAGAGGAAACCAAACTGCCGACCTGATTCGCTTTCATTCATATCACCGCTCATCTCTTCCTTTTCACTTTGCAGTCTGCTGAAACTTTGCCAGTCTTCCTCTGTCTCTCTTCAGCCTTCGTGGGTAAATGTGTACCAAGTTAGATATGCTCTGTATTCTGCTGAGTCGTAGTACATAAGTTACATTCAGTAGATACATATGGATTGCGAGAAATAAAGTATGCCACAAAAAACATGGAATAAAATAGCTACGAGGAAAATTTCAACTGTGTTACTTTCTGAAACAATTATGCCAGGTCAAGAGCAAATACGTTAGAGTTATGTATTGAACATCACCAATAGGCCTGAAATTATGTTTTTAAAAAAATTTAATTTCTCCGGAAAAGATTATTATACTCCAATTCTATATACCAATTTTGTTGCAAAACATCAAAAATCGCAACAGACCATGTAACATGTAAGCTCAATAATATTTATTTAATAATCTAGAATAATGCTACACAAACTTAGGTTTTTCCTCTGTTTGACATTCTTTGTGGCTATCGTCACGTAAGGCATAGTTCAGTATTGCAAACTTAAGAAATATCAACAAAACTTATTTTACTTGCAAATTTACGAAAATCTGTAGCTACCCAAATCCTTCTCTCCTTACAGCGACCCTGGCAAATCCATTCAATCGAATAGACATGACAACGAATAGAATTGAGTAACAAAATTATATCCGGATCCAAACGCAGAATCAGGGAATATTTCAGCAATCTAAATGTAAATTAACTAACCCTTAATATCAAGACCAACACATGTCTGAAATTACAATAAAACACTCCATCTCAGACCACGCATCTAAATTATTCTCAGATTTCATTCGCATTGTGGCATAGAATTTCATAACCGCCGAATCATTGGCTATTCCACTACAACTATTGAATATATTAACTATAAGTAAAAATAGCTGTACCTTTCATGAAACGGGCCTGCCAAAAATGCCACATTTTTCATAGGAATCCAAAAAAACTTGTATAGGTTTTATTGCGTAACGTTGTTCTGAAGTAAAACCAGATTGCTGTAGAAGCCTGTGCCATAGCGCATACATGACCGCTTTTTCACCATCACCATTTTATTTTGCATGATTGCCGCTACGAAAGTGATAAATGAATAATTTGATGATGGTTAGTATATGGATGGTGATTGTGAATAATAGGATTCACCATATTCGTCAGCTCTTGGGTCATTGAACAAGACAGCCATATATTCGCCCATAGAGATCATTGTCCGCTTAATGGATGCTCATTAAGAACTAGTAAACATTGTATAAAGTGCATCCCACGTGCCAAATTTAAATACAATTCACTGCACTAGATACCTAACAGCAACAACAAAAGATGCATCACATTGTTCCGTTTATACTATGCTGCAATTTGTTAGCCTGACAGCCAGCTGCTGGAGAAAGTTTGTTTCAACAGGCTAAAGTGTTTGCATTCTATTAGCATTTTAGTGATCGTTCTTGCTTTCTCTTCATGAACCGTGAAGTATCATCTCAGCAAATATTCCCTTTGCTGCAAAGCTAATTCCCTTATATTGCATAAATAAAAATACAAGCCCAGACACTTCATTTTATAGGGAAGGAATACGTCACGGTATACCAATTAGTTTTGCTCTAAATAAATGAAAATTGCTGCATACATTTCCTCGTGTTGGCTTTCTCATAAATTAAAAACTTGCATCGCAAGTTTTTAATTTAATTTAATTTAAAAAAACCGCGTGCTAAATTTTATATACGGTTACGTATCCTATCTGAAATGCAAATGAAGACTATAATACAATGTAAAAACAATTTAAATTTACTACGCAGTTTTCTGTCGTTATATTGTTTCATTCATTCTACTTAAATTGAACGGCAGAGAGGATCTTTTGATGTATTTTAATACGGTCTAATGCGATCTAACTAAGGAAAAAGTAATGCAAGTAATGGATGGGCCGTCAAAATCCCTATTTCGCAAGTTGTAATCTTATACATTTTATGCCTTGTTTCTTTTATGTCGAGTATGTATGAATGGCATCCATCCTGGAAAATAATATAAAAGAAAAGATATAAGTATGTATGTATGTATTATACTGTTAAATAAATAAGGTTAGAATATCGTGAAGTTTCCAGTAAATAAACGGCAAATTTTCATTTCCTAAATAGTTTCCAGCATGAGCGTAGCAAATGCTACGTTTTTTAAATTTCTTTATTTAGGAAAATATTAACAAAATCTTTGTATTTCGAAATGCAAACTTTGGATTTTTTTGAAACAGTCCCTGAATTATAAATAAAGTTGGAGTTGAAGTTTGTTCATATAACTTGCTAACAGACGTAAAGGAAAATTATTATTAATGTTAGAACTCGACGGTGCGTATGCTATTACAGATCTTACAAATATTTAAAATGCTCTCATAATTAAATATTTGCTATGATGTCTCATTTCAATCCATTGCACGTCAACTGTACACGTGTGCTTTCCATCCTATAGAAAATAATTCAGACCCAAGGCAAGCTTGTATCATTCCTTGAAAGAGTGACTAAAATTTATTTGAATCTATTTCAAATGTATGTACCTACAATATTTATATTTTTCCCTGCCCATATAATTAAATGCAAATAATATTTTCTGGAGAATTTGTATACGCTCAGCATAACGAACATCTGAAGAAATTTCCAACTTGCCTCAGATCGATTCAAGAAGCTTTATAAGTCTACATGCTTATATCATTTTAATGAAGAAAACGTGCAGAAAACGGTGACCTTCCCAAAATGCATCTGGCTAAGCATGAGAACAAAAGTATGGTTACGTGAGCTCATAAAATATTAATGTTATGCAATTTGCATTTCATGTGCTTTATAAGTCACAGACATACAATTATGTTCACTAACGACATATTTCAAACAAAATGTTACTTCTTACCAAAAACTCATACAAAATAAATGAAAGTATTTAAGAAAAAAAAATTAGGTAAATTATTTTTTAAACTTTTGCAGACAACTTAAAAAATTACTTTCAATAACAAGACCCTGCTATTATGCGTAATGAATTCCAGCACGGATATAAATTTGTTCAAGGACAAAACAAGGTTATTAGATTTGAAATAGGAGCAGACAAATACGTTTGCTTTTTGTTGAATTTTCGTCTGTCAATAATTCAAATCATTTTAACCAAAGTAAACAAATAAAACTTTATTGAAATAACTGCTTGAAGGCGATGTTCAGGACGGCATTGTTTTCGAGCAAACAGCTTTAAAAAAAGACAAAAAGGCGAAATGAAAGAAACTTGGACCAAAACAAACAAGCACAACATAAAACGGACTTATATTTCAGCAAGGAACTGTTCGAATTTATTAAATAAATACACGTGTATCCGGTTCTGCAGAAGGTATACCAAGAAAATGTGGAATTACGGCATTTCAGTTTTCAGAATTGCGAAAACATTCGGAAGTTTATATTCATAATGTATCATTCAAGCTAAGTGGAAATCTCCATTTTGGTTTGTGTATGGTGAAACAAATGAAAAGGGTTTTATTTCCAATGAAGTTTGCATTGGGTGCCCTCCGCAACGTTGTGTAATTAATGTCACACGAAAAAACCTTGTATTTTATCGTAATTTATAATGCATTTTAAAATTTAGTTTAAATTCTCCCCTCATATATAAGAAATATATATGACTTAATCCTCATAATTATCTTCACCCTTCTTATGGAACATTCAGTTCAAAATCGAAGTCAGGAAACACAAATGTTGAAGACTGCGTTTTTATTTCTCTCAACTTGACGGATACGTGCTCACTGGCAAGTCAATTTTTAATGATGAAAACAGCTGCCAAGAAACAAGAAACTTGCGCGGAGAGAGATAATCGTTTGATTACATAATGTAGTGTCTCGTTGAAATAAATTATAATTTTAAAATTTCCAACTAGAAAGCCTTGCTTTATTCGTTCATAAATTTTAAAATGCCACGACCTAATTTAGTTTTAACGACGGTTTTACGTACAACGTTTTTGGCGTATATCCGCCGATTATGTATATTTGTTTTAATATTTTAGCATTTCATATTTATTATTTATATTCTGCTCAAGGATAAATTAAAACTGGGGGAGTTTGCAGAACAAATTGGAAAAGAAAGCTGTTGGATGTGAAAATATGCTTAATTTTTCGACAGCCCACGACAACTTGCAGCCTAAACATTGGTAAAACGGAACAAGGATTTTGGATAGCATTAAAACTGATTTTAAGTACCTTATTTCTTACTAAAGGTTGTGTTTGACAGATGTCCATATAATAAAAATTTTATTCCAGAAGTGCCTCAGTTAATCATGTACCATTTTTTCATGTTCCATGTTACTCTCTTTTACAGTCGTACAATCCGTTATTTTATATGGTGCCTTCATCGCATGAAGTGTCCATATCCATGAATGCATGCATGGAAATCACCGGACACCTCACAACAAAGTACAGTTAGTTTGGTTATTGAATTCCTATCTTGTTAGGTATTTTCAAAGGATTTCAGTTATTTTGTCGACTTTCCTTTATTTCCTGTTTTTAGAGAAAAGACCACATTTGATATCCAGCAGTCACGTATTGTATTTTTGCATGATTTTCTTTCATCTTCTACACACGCTAAGCAACCACATGATCCTGAGATTGTATCCGTATCTGAATTTTCGATTGTTTAACAATTTTATTAACAACCGGATAACCTCATCAAACTAAATATCTAAAATGTTACTTTAGCTGACAAAATATTGCCTATGGCAACAAAATCTTCGGATGTTATCCGCTAGAAAGCACTTGTCATGCTTCAACAAGAAACCATAAAACAAAGGGGATATTTTATTCATCTATTGGTTGAATGATGATCCTTGGTAACGAATGTCAAAATCAAAGAAAATAATAAATACCAAATGCCATGAAGCACTGAATCCCGACAAATAAATTCATGACATCAAACAATATTTTCTAGGTATATTAAATGCCTTATGGCAAACTCAACTTGAGCATGGAGAAGCAGTACAGTTGCTGGAGCTTGCATTTGTCTCTGCTTCGCTATTCGCTCGCATTTCTACCATTATCTAGAGAGTTGTAACGTCATAGTCTGATGCTAATTTGCCTACAGCCTTCGTCTCACTTTAGATTTCTTGGTGAAAGGAGCTGCTCGTATGTGTCAGTAATTGCAGGTAGCTTTGTGGTAATTTATATTTGGTATATGATTTATATATATGTCTTCAATTTAAATTAAATTGCCTGCATGATTAATTTTTAGACTTTTCTATTGTAGTTATCTAAGTATATCTATAGTTTTTTATTGCGAGATTTAGAAATATTAGCAAGACTGTGTTCTGCTTTCACTTGCGAATTTACAAAGAAGCTGTAGCTATCAAGTTACCCTAGCGGAAATTCGGACAAAGTAAGATTCGTTAACTATTCTACTAGCAATTCTTGAATGAACAAACTAACAAGCTTGAACATGGGACATGGGTCCCCATGTCGCTTTTACATACAGAGGCAATTCAAAAATCGAGAAGACACGACTTCCTACATTTCGTTTAGAGATTCCGATGCAAGTTTCAGAATAAAATTTCCTTGAAGATTGTGGAAATAGAGCACTACTCAAATTAGGCAGGGAATTGAGACCACTATTTTTAACTTTTGGAGATGGTGCGCCATTAGTAAGTGGTAGGGGGCCGAAACCTTGGATTTTGTAGTTTTATATGACCGTTAGCATTTACCCAGAATACGAAGAAAATCGCAGGTATCAACTTTTTGGATGGGTTAGTCAGTTTTAAAAACACCCTGTACTAAATTCGTCAGCACTTGGATCATTAAGACGAAACAAGACAAAACATATATACGCGCAGAGAGATAAATGCCTGTCTAACCGATGAACACTAAATGTGTTACGTACTATTTCCAACGACAATTTGTATTTGGCAGTTTACATAAGACAGTGTTATCAACATATAATGCGGAAAAATATGTTTGAGCTCAAGGCTTTACTCAAACCCCATTTAAATTGTCCCTTCATATATGGAAAATATGTGATTTATCCCATAAAAATGACATTTAAGAGACTTGCAGAAAGTAAATAATATTTATTTATTTCAAATATACTGGCACGTGTTTGCGAAATATGTCAATACTTAATGAC
>JAHZMV010002706.1:0-30836 GCA_027743765.1 Coecobrya sp. COE2 | reverse complement strand
ATTCATCCATCCGTTCGCTTAACTTTCATTTTGTTTCACATTTCGATTAGAATAGTTTTCTTTTTTATCCCCTCCACTTGTCTACGTTTCCCTCTATTTCTAGCCCTATTTTTTCACTTTTTTTGGTTTTCATATCATAACAACTTATATACCACCATAAAGTCAGCTTATATAACCCTCCCAGATGGATTAAACAGTGAAACACACCCCAATTCATGAACAGAACTATTTTATTTGCGGTAGCAGGTCTGGATTTTTGACTACATGTGACTGGAATTGTAATTTGATAAAAGTGATGTAACGTTACATACTAGAAGTAAACATGTACATTGTTGGTAACAGCTACACAATAAAGTTGAAACATGGCGTGGGAGGTGTATCTCTGTTTCATCCGGTACAAAGGAACGTTTAGGTTATCAAAAGTAACTTTAAGACCAGACAATTATTTCACTTGATACTCCATCCGCGTATTGTCATATTCCAACTTATTTTTTATTTTCAGATTAGACATTTGTAAATAGCACGTGCACGCTAGAAAGTACGCATTGTATTTATATACACATGATATGATCCTCTGAAATTTGAAGCTCAAATAAATACGACAACATGATTTACGTGTGTCTTGGAAAGTGCCAAGTTACCGTTGTCGCAGGGTACGTCGTTTTGCTGCCTGGCGCGACGGCATGAATCGATACATACAAGGATATTGAACAAGACCATAGACAACAAACGGCTAGAAAAACAAATGAGATGTTTCCTTGTTTTTTACTGCCTTTTGGCATTATAATAACATTTCAGCTTCACCGTTGTAGTTTTTGTGGATGGATGAATGGTTTCGCTTCTATACTAGGCCAAGTGAAAGTGAACCAAATCGGATGAAAGTTGAGCACGTACATATCCATCCAACCAAACTCAAAAGATAAAAGTGAATAAGCAACTTATACAGGAAAATTGGGATGGTTTGATGATGATGTACAGCAGCAACAAAGTATTAGTCAACTTGTTTCTTTTCAAGTTTTCTACTTTTCTCTTTTTGGCCCTGTTTCATCATCCGGAAAGCCTATCCGTTTTCTACAGACTTTCATCATGCATGCTTCTTTTCTCTGAATTTTGTCTTGTGTTGTCTTCTCGCTGTCCTTATCGCACTTCTTTGACTGTTTCCCGTCTTGTTTCTTGCTACCGTACCGTCTTTCTTTTTTGGCTGATATGCAGCTTCAGGCCAGGGACAGGCCGACCTGAAAGAAAGAAAGGATGATGTGATGAAGAAAACTAATAACATTATATACTTACCACGTTAAATTGGTAGGCATTGGTTCGGCTGTAAACAAAAGCAAACAAAACCATGTCAAGATGGTTAGAAGGAAGCGAAAGAAACAGATAATGAGAATGATAAAAACAAAATGTTTAATTTTTTATCCTCTTATTTCAATCAATATTTCCTCCAGAGGAAAATGTTTGACAGCCTACCTGATAGTGGATTATTGTTTGTAATTAATCACACGCAACTGTCATGCTTTCTGGTAGATAAGTAACCAATTATTTCTTTAATACTTTACGATAAGTTGGAAGGAGACGGTGTAAGGAACATGAGCCAGAAAGTTTACAGCAAGGTGAGTAGAAAAAGCAAACAGAATATCAAGGCTTTTCGATGATGTAAATTAACTTTTTATTGGAACATTGGGGAAAACTTAACCACTTGGGGATGATCCTAAAATCAACATTTACATTGGAAAATTTGAAAATGGAAAGTAAAACTTTGGAACGAAGCGATTTGCCAAACATGTAATATAATTAAGATACAAATTGAATGAGTTAGAGCGTTCAGATGAAAAAAGGGGATAATTGCATTCCTTATATAGCTGCAGGTTATAGGGAAATCCCAATTAAGTATTCCATTACTCTCTCATTTAGTTTTAATATTGGAGTTCATTCTTTGCATTATGTAATGTCAGGTTTAAGAAAATCTCTCTTGACGTAAAGATGATTGCGTTGTTAAAACTCGATATTGGTTGACTACGAACGAATGAATAAGTAATTTCCTGTCCAATTATTTATAAACATGATACATCTTTGTCATTTTAAAGGCAATCATCGGTTTATTAGGCAAATTGGTCTCCCTAAGAAAATATTATGCAAGACGAAGACAGACGGACAGACTACGCGAGTGATCTCAAGATTAAGATTATGCAGCAAAGTTAGGAAAGAGTAGGAAATTTAGAATAAAAAACAGTAAAAGCATACTTATGATCATCCTGATGATGAAACTTGTTTAATCCTTTTCTCTCTTTTTTGCGCCTCACTTCACTTTTCACTTGGAAAAGTTTTTGAAAGGATACAAGAAAAATCCTTTCCCTCACATGGGAAAAGTTATCGATAAAAATAATAACAATAGCACCAGGGATATAAAACTTTAGAATGAACGGGAGCAAAGATAAGAGAAGAGTTTCTCCAAGAAATATTTGCACTGACCATACAACATGTAGTCCGTGTTTGATACTGTACAGAAATAAGATATAGATATTCTCAGAACTTATCACAAGGATTTGTTCTCCTTCACAAATTTAATTTGTGATTCTACAGATTATGTCCATCTTCTGGGAAAGTTTATCTTTTCCTTCCAATTACAAACCTGTGAGGTCGAACCACACCAGTAATACGAAGTTAAAGTCAAGTGGTTTTGGGAATTATTAAATATCTTCCCTCCTGAGAACGACCTAGGCATGGTCAGTTTTTCACGTATATAGGGAAACAACTACGTTCACCCGACCGGATACACAAAATATCAACTTTCTACCCGCATTATTTTAAGGCCATATCGAGCCCTCGCAATTTTTGTGAGTATACATTGTTTTCATATTACCAAAATAACTATTGGGAAGTTGAGCAAAGTATCTTCGTTGTTGTTTTAAAGGCACTAGCAGCACAACGCTTACCCAGTCAGTAGGAACGTGCTCTTGTTAAAGTTACTAGTCTAATCCTATTGTGTGGTGTATACATAGAGGTAGCGAGCAATCATGGCGTTAATAATGCCACCTCTAGCTTCCAAGGTCAATATGGATTAATAAAATAAATGATCCTAGCGTTCCACGTAACTACACTGAACATATTGCGACTTAAGTGGTTCCTGATGGTACCGCTACTACTCACCCTCATTCTTCCTCTTTGCTACGGCTTTTCAAAAGTTTTCCAATGAATAATGAGCCGAAGGAAAAAGTTTTATGAAACAATAATAACTCATATTAAGTGTGCTCCACTCTCGAAGAAACATGGTTGCCTGCGAAGGCAACCCTTCACTTTCAGTAAAACCGAATCATCCAATTTTGGGAATTATTGCTGGAATTGTCTTTGTGAAAGTGGAAATCCCTTAAGAGTCATTATTGCCACACTTGTCTTTTCTCTTGAATCATAACAGTAAGTCAGTAAATGTATTTATCTGTAGTGGTTCAATTCATTTTGATTTTTAGTCTGAAGTATTCCCCAGAGCCTGTCAAAAGGCTCTTTCATGATGAATGAATCCCTAGACCGTTGGTTTAGACAGATAATGTTGCGCTACTGTTAGATAAAAGAGAAAAGATAAGCTTCCGTGGCTTCTGCGCAATCGAGTCTACACGACAGGATTAGGTATATAGGATTATAAGTTCATTCGATCGTTCGTAATTATGATAACGGTAATGTTCATCGTTGAAACGTTACCTTAAGTGAGCAAAAAAATAAATTGTGTGAAAATCGCAATTCTCCGTTATCTTTCATTATCGCTTGTAGCTACAAGCGCTGGCAAACAACAAGATAAATTTTTGACAGGGATGCTGCCATCACTAGAGAAGCACCCCACCTCTTCTTACGATCCTCCTCTTCCCGTTGCCCTTTTCCCATCCCTATTTACGTCTCTGTAAGGAGAGGTATAAATAAAATTGGTTTGATAGGTTAGCAAAATGCTGGAGGCATGTAGACACACAATTTATAATCTTCACTTTCATGTGTGGAGTAGAAGTAAAGTAGGAGGGAACTTAACGAAAAGAGCAAATACATAATATTACGAGTTCCACTTACACAATTTATTTTGGAGTCTATCAGCATGAGTGAACGAAAATTGTGTGGTAGTGAAAGTAATAATAATCTATCCGTTCCAAAAAATATACATGCATTCTCATTGGCCTTTCTTAGCTGTTCAGTATTTTATATTTTAGTCTAGAAGGCAAGAATACTTATAGAAAGTAAGGATGACGACGATGAAGAAGAACAGTAAAAAATGTAACATGGAATGAAGGATTAATGTTTTTGCTTGACCCAGGGGCCACATCCATTCTCAGTCTTTGTGACAGCTCAAAGCTGAAGCCGAAATGAAGGGCCTACAAGACGAACGAAGAGAATACGAAGCTGACTTTTAGAAATACATGGGCAAAGTTATGTAATGAAAAAGATGGATTGCCCAATATACCCACACAGAAATATGTGGTCGTTCTTATAAATGGTTTCAATTTTATGTTATTTTGACGTTATCATATTTGAGGTGGTGGTTAGGGACGGAATTGTAGACAAGTCGTTGGTTGTATATCAGACGACTGAGTAATGCACAATTCGTGACATCCAAACCTCCCCCAAGCACACCACTGTCGTAAAAAATGGTGACTGTATATTAAGAATTAGGTTATGACATGGTTATGATGAAGATTCGATATAACGGCACTTGACATACAGGGTTATTCGTGTAATAATAGCAATAACACAAAAACTACAAATTATACGATTGTGTATTATATTTATGTATATACCTTCGAAATTCTAAACGAACTTGAGCAAGTGTCGTTTTGAAGGAAACGAATGAATGTTATTTAGTTGGCCAGTTCATGTTGAAAGGAAAAACGGAAGTTGAAGCAAATTCAACTTCTTTGAATTACTTAGGCTGACCAATGAAAGATCACAAGAGAATTTTGTTGATCATGTCTAGAATTGAGCTGGAGTAGTATAAAATTCAATTCCAGCAATTTTGCAACAATAAGGAAAGGGGAAGCAGATAGATTCTGGTAGTTTATTGTTATTCATAATATTGATCAGGTTTAGAATTCAATTTTTGATGGGTAACAAACTGCAAAATCGGAAAAAGGTTGATGAAGCTTTCTCCACTCTATTTTTCTCTTGAAGCAGGAAAGAAATAGGATTAAAGTTTCAATTCGATGTAATACATCATGTTCATGTCTTGTTTAGTGAAAAGCGAAAAAGGTCGCGTAGGAAGGAAGGATGAGAGAGAAAGAGAGAGAAAGGAGGGAGATGAGGATTACATTTATGATGAGAACGCAATATTGTATCAATTTCACCCGAAGCAGTATGGTGGCTTATATTGGCCTAGCTTCTTGAAATTGATGCTGTTGTAAATATGGTGGTGGCGTGGTGAACATAATGTTTCTAACAGAGTGTAGAACGTATGTTCAGAAAATATTAAATGTAATAATATAGTGTTCACATGTTCACATACAGGATGTTGAAAAAACTGATTTTTTCTATAAACCCCTCCACCACCGTTGTTGGTGTTACAGACTTCTAATAAAAAAGGAATGAAAGAAGAGTCCCGCTCGAAAAGCCTTGGGACATCAAGAGACAAACACCATTTTTCCATTATTTCGTTTGCTCTTTTTCTCCTTTTCTGTCCTGTGTTCAGCCAAGGGAAAAGTGTGGGGGAAGTGAGAGATATTGCAGCTGGAATGGATACATACATGAACCTTGCATATTATTTAACACGGAGGAGTGTAGTATGAATATATTTCTATGTACCAGATTTTGTTACAAAAATGTCGGCAGAGTGAAAGTAACTGACACTGGTCAAAAGAGCATTTTTATGGAAGATATGGGCTAACATTCTGAAAGTGTCCACTGGAAATAGAAAGGAAGGAAGAAAGAAATAAGTTTTCTTTTTCACTCAGAAGCTGTCGTCGGTGAGAAAATCCCTGAAATTGATTGTAGTAATGGGTATTAGATGATATGGTATATATCTTGTGTGGCAATGGTTAACGTAAGGTTAATACAATATTCAGAAGCATTCCGTGTAGGAAAAAGGGAGAAATTGGTAGAAGGAATGAAAGCAAAGTAATTTTTTATTGATTGTATTTCGTTTTTTGTTGTTGACAGTTCAATTCATTGGGAGATGTACAACGCTATGCTGCTTGTGGGTGTTGACCAACTGGTTGATTGCCTACTCATTGAAAACACTAAAGGCGACTGAAGTTTTAACACTTTTTGCCACGACCACGTCCTTTTTGTATCTTTTGAGTTGGGTTGTTCTTCACCAACAATTTGTTGGACTCCGAGTAAGTTTACGTCTATGCTTTATATGTATTTATATATATGATTTTCGCGTAAATCAAGCGTAAAAGTTCTTATAAAACATGTGCTACAATAATTTAATTTTTGTAACAATAGATTTTGGCTGTGATCTTGAGCAATATGGGAATTGCCCTGTTTGCCTACATGGATGGTCAAACGTACAGATCAAAAACTATCACGGGGGTTATGGTGGGCGCAACCGCCGCCGGAACTTCTGCTGTTTTCAAGGTATGTAGTATTTTTACTATTTTTTATTTGCCACCTATATTCTGATGCAACTCACATAAATAAAACACTATCTTGCTACCCCCTCCCACTCACCTTTGACTTATTAATTACTCCCTTTCGACCATATCGCAGTACTCTACGTAGAAATCTCCCCTCACATCCCTCTCTTCTACGTATTTACGGAATCTTCATCAAATTTAATAGTTAAAGTTAATCCTCCGTTTCTGTCCGATTTCTTTGTGTCGGTAACTAACAAGAAAGGTCAACTTGAAAAGTGGCAAGGAAGCTGTCGTGAACCGAGAGCCCTTCAAGCGATTCACTGGTTTTTAATAAATAATAAACTCCACTATCTTTCCGTTTTCCTGCATTATTTACTATATTAGATAAGATATGGGATGGTATGTTTTATTATATATTTTGGTGAACAAACATCACGCCACCAGAACCCCTGCCTACATGGATACCTGTACTCGTTGCTTTAGATGTCAGTTAAACAATGACCCAGATAAACCACTGTAAGTTAATATAAATATAAAATGACACCTCCCCACTTCAAAGTGTTGCCTTGTGGGAAGTCCGACATTGGAATCAGGAAAACTTTCACATTTATCCAAACTCGGATTCTGACTCGCAAACAAACAATAAACCTAGTCCCATTCAATGAACATATACCCAAACAATTAAAAATCATGCTCTCCTTTCTCACTCTCTTGCCATCATAGAGCAAAAAATGGGTACTATAACTGTTTTGATATTTTACAAATCCCTTTCTTTCCTGGAAAGATCCATATCTATTTACTTGCTATGCATCATACACTGGTGCATATTTATCTCTTGTAAAATCTTAAGCAACAACCACATTTCACCCTCACAATTCTTCGCTGCCGTCACTAGAAGGTCAACCGGAGACAGTTTCGGAGAAGATACGTTCTGTATCCTCTCTATTTTTCTCTCTGTTTACCTATTATAGTGCCTACTAAACGTACCAACTTTGGCTTTTGTTGTTCATTTTGATTTATTGCTTTCCTCTGTAAAGTAGCTCACGCGAAAATGATGACGATCATCATAATCTCACTCAAGCTTTCTCACAGAGCTTGTTCCTCTATCCGTTCTATTTTCTCCGCATTTCCACCAAATCTCTATCGTCATGTATCATTCATTTTGACATTACTTGATTACTTTTGTATAAATATGGATGGAGTGTGCAAAGACTGGGATGTATTTGTATTATGTGGTATCATCAGCCACTGCACTTTGTAGTAACTGATGATCCTAATGAACCTCAAATACGTTTATTCCAACCAAACTCAGGTCAAGAATCCACAAAATGCCACATTATGTGTTTTGCACACTTGCATTAGGTAAAAAAAATATAAGCAACTCATCATCATTGGTGTGTGGTCTGGCTGATGGACCAGTACAGTGATAGTACCCTTTAAGCTTCAAAGCTTATTTTTTTTATTCCTACATGGGATACACTCTGTTTACAAATGAGTGAATTTTTCGTTCTCCTTGAGGTTCCCTCATCGCTCAATTCCCCTTTCATTCAGTATAATGTGTTGTTCGTTTATAGATCTTCTGGTAACCTGTGAATTACTTATGTATGTCTAACAAGCGAGATCATCACACTAATACGGCTGTCCATACCACTCTTATGGCCAAATGGCAATGCAGCTAGCCAACGTCTACTTTGCATTTTTTACCTTATTGTATACATTCCATTTTTGTATGTTTGCTTTCACCACAAAGTCCTGCCCGTCATTTATATATTAGTACGGTGTTCGTACTTACCACTTTCCCATTCACTACTCCTCGCCTGGGCCTTCATTTATTCTTTGCTTTATCCTTTTCATGAGAGTAGGCTCAGACCTAAGCGTTTCGGTTACATAATATTTTATGCATGGGAGCAGAACAAATGTGTTCAAAAGATCATTTCTCACATGTCTGCAAAAGCAAAGGGGAGAGAAAGTGAAGCACTGAGCTACTACCACTACCTTTTATACTGTAAATCATCAAGCTTCTGGAGAAACTCAGACAATTTTTTTGCGAACCACCTTTTTTGCTATTTTTCATGCTCGTCTATGCTGATACTGATGGTGAAGAGCACGGATTTATGAGAATTCATCACACTCGTCTATCCCGTCGAGTGTGCTCCTCTTTTGTTTGCTTTTACAGGAAAATCACGGATTTTCTACGAGGATTTATTTATCATGACCATCATCCTCCTCATCCTCATTCACAGTTTATTTATTTGTATGACTGTATGTCTTTCTTCATGCCATATTTATCATTTATGAGTGATACCTATACAAAACTCGCCATCCTCCGAGTTCAACGACGTTTTGGGTTGCGGTTACAAGAAACTTTGGAGCTTAGGGAGAAAATGTAGCACAAAAATTTGGGAAATGTGAAACAATCTGTTAAAGTCATAAAACAGGCATTTTATTTCCTTTCAGTTACACAGGTGTGCGGAATAAAAAAATACTGTAAAATTTATGCAGTCCCCATCGTCTGAACAAGGTTGTCATATACCAAATTTGATCCAAATATATTCACAATGTCGAAGGCAATTATACCATAGTGCAAACTGCACCCAATTTTCCTTTCGATGAACTCAAGTCTTTGACTGAATTTTACTCAATAAGCTAAACATTAATATAGATTATATGAAATAGAAAAGTAAATAAGTAAGGTCAGTTATTTTATTTACAAACAGACAGAGTGACAGACAAACAGAGACAACCTGAGTATTCCCAAGAAGATATGGATGCTGGCTCGTATAATAACATTGGGGGAACGTCTTCTTAAATCAATGCAATTTAAGGAGAAAAACTACGATAAATTTTGTGGTGTAATAAAAGTAGCTGTACGTTCTACGAAAAAATAAACCACTGCTTTTATGTATTTTCTTTTACTCTTTCTTCCAATTTTATGCCCCCTGTACAAAAATGCATAAAATTTTGTGTTTAGAAGCTTTTTTGCATACAGAGGAGGTAGTATGTGCCCACAATGTTTTATTTCTATTTATGCTTTTTTCTCAAGCAACCGTTTGGAATTCTTGAAGAAAAAGAAGCCAAACTAAGCAAACGAGAGAATGAGATAATTTATTATACCAGCCGCGTGTGTATAATATGCGTTCTCTTCAATTTCATGCATTGTGATTTATGGCTAGTTTTCAACTAGTAGCTAGCTTTCTCTCATCCTATTTTTCTCTTTTCTAACAGATCTTATCCCTTTCACTTCTTTCTATTCTTTAAAAAATCCATTATTCCAACCCCTTGCTCTTCTCCTGCTATTCTCTCGGAATGTATAGGTGTATCGAATAGCTTGTCTCCTCCTCCTGTATAAAAGTTTAATTTTTTGCACAATCCCAACAAAACATTCATATTCTTTTCTAGTCTCGGCAACTACTTACTCAGCAGACTTTTTTCTCTTCGAATACGTATTATCATCATTTATTTTATTGTTATTATTCTATTATAGCGAGCTACATAGATAAAAAGTCACTATGAATGGCCAAGGATTAGTTTACAATATAGGACCGAGGTTGTTTTTAGAAAAGGCATGTAATCTACTGAAAAGTACTCTGCATGTAGTTCTGTACTGAAAATAAGCACAATCAGCATAGTCTAGTTGAATTTACTTACATAACCATACGATTTCAGACAAGATTTGAAGATATTTTAAAATAAACAGTAAATCTGGATTTATAAAATTTGATACGCCAAGTTTTCTCCAATTATTTAATAAGAAGGCAAAATCTTATAAAGAATTGTTATGGCCATGTAGCATATCTTATAAAGTTACATAAATGAAATGAAAATATGTACCTATTAGAATACACTGATCTAAAAGTTCTCATTTTATGATACAATTTGTAACTACGTGGTTTCGGTTAACCTGTGTTGGTTCACATCCGGGAATTTTTCTCGGTTTTTTAGTTGGGACATTTTTCTGAGAAGAAAGCAAATCTTGATGGTGTTCTGTCGTCTTTTTAAATGGGGTTTCTTGTTATGTGAAAAATGTGATGTACATAAGTACATGCGTATAAATGGTGGACGTTTTATGGGTTATATACCCATCTACTATGGGTTTAGTATTTATCATATTTTATGCTTCCATACTTTACGTTTTTACTACACTAACAACAATGCTATGATGTAAAAAGGTTATGAATGACGACGTCCAATTCACTTGTCCAGCTGCTTAGAATACAAAAGAAGAAAGCAATAAGGCATGTGACGTGTGCTTGTGCTGTATGGTAAAAAGCGCCACGAGGAAAATATTATGCATCGGTATTCAAAGAGAAAAGCACCAACATACATTTAAGTCAGTATACTGCATCGCTGTTTCAACGTGGGAGAAATATTGATGGGAAACGATCAGCCATTTTCCTCGTTCTTTCTACGGTTTTTTTATTTCTTCGGGTTGTTATGCTTTAACAATACCGCGTAAGATATTGCTTTTGCATAATGTAGCAGTTTTGTTTGGATTGGATACAAAAGAATATGAAATGACTGTGTGGAAGCAAGAAAGCAAGGCGACTGCAAAAATTGCTGAGGACACGATGAAACGATACGACAATACAAAACGAGTTTTCAGATGTTTCATGTCTTACGTTATCCTATTCAAATTTGCATAAAAAATGAAGATAGTCACATATTTATTCTGGGGATGACATTGATGGCCTTTTTACAATAATTCAACTTATTCATACACAAACTTACGATGTCTTATACATTGTTTAAAAACGTACAATACTTATATTTGTAGTTTCTAGGTCTGGCTTTTGAGATGAAATGGCAGTTTGCTATTTCCTATCTTTTTCATATTTCGCATTCTCCTTGACTTGAATGGCATCCTGTGAAATTGTGATACAAAATATGTGAAACGCTGTCATTTCATATATGAGGGAATAATAATAAAGGGTGTCTTCAAGTGCTGCTACGTTATACCAACAGAGGAATTGGCTACAGATATTCCACGATTCCGATTTATGGCAAGGCATGATATGATGTTAGGCTCCCTATTTAAGTAAATACAATGACTGCGACAAAAATGCCAGCGCCAACGGAATGCAGTTTAGCTGAAATGTGTTGTTTTGGCTGATGCTGATAACATGTAGTGTATGTATAACACTTACATTTCATGGTATAATTTTGGTCTGCAAAATGCTACCACGTTAAACAAATGCAAACAAACATTTCTTTTATACGTCTTTGCGATGCCAAAAATAGACAATTTTAGAAAAGTGCTCTAAAGTGAAGTAGCTAATTTATCCATTAAAATTATAATCAATGATATAGAAGGCCAATGTCAATTGTTGCACCTTCGGAGAACTATGTACAGGAATGTTATATCTCAAACTACTATAATCTTAACGAATCCGTCAATAATTACATGACTTTTCATTTTTTAAATTTTCAAAGTGCATTCACATAATTCTAATAATATGGCAGAATGCTTACACTTACATTAATAAAGCTTCCATTGTTTACAAACGGTTCAGCAATAAAACACACTATTGACGAGAATAATTTGTTTTATGAATTAAAATTATAAAAGATATAATTTTCTTTAATTAATGTAAGTGGTCGCAAAGTACAAAAAATATGACAGTAATTAACTCTACTTATTCAACTTCATCAATTTCATCTACATCTTTTGACTGTTATGAAGTGAAAGTGAGCAGGATTCCTTCTTTCTTCCTTTCTCCTTTCCAGTCACTCATAATAACTCACCCACCGACAAGACCAAAACTCAACTGGTTCGTTGACTTTCCTTTTCCAGCTTTCACTTCTCCATCGTTATCGACTGGAAAACGCAAATGACTTGAATTTCTGCATGACTGCCCGTTTTCTTTCTTCTGAGTGCCTCGAGTGGTGGCTGACTCAGCAGGAAGCAGCAGCGTGCGATAAAAATTCAAACATTGCAAACCTTTGTTCTGTTGCTTTCTCATAATATTTGCCACTATTTCCTGCTTCCTCTTTCGAAATTGTAGATTCTCTTCCAATTACTACACTGAATGGTCGCTGCAAATAGAATGCCTATACATTATACATGCACACCCGCTGAATGAATCATGTTCCTTTGCAATGTTCTATTTTCTTCTGCCGGCCTATTTGTCTCGCTGGTTTCCCTTTTCTGATGTACATAGTTGAAAATTCCGCAGAGATTTATTTTGCATGGAACGTTGTGGCCGTGGTATAGCAGCGGATAGAGGGAATTATTATTATTTTCTGGAGAATCTTGTTAATAATTGAAACTGCTTTATTTCCTGCTCCTCAACCACAAGGGTAGTGTTTACTACATGTGAATACAAACTCAAACTCGTAAAGGATTTGCACTAAGTAAGAACTACATGTATTTTGCAAAAATAGGAAGAATGGGGAATTGCAAAAGAAGTGGAACGCAATGTATGGTAATAAAAGGGATAGCGCTAAATTTTACAGTGGTGCACTGCATTTCCTTTGCGAAAGAAGAATGGAATAAGAGAGAAGATAAAAAGAGGCTAGCAGAAGATTTCGCTCCTGCTTCGAATTTGTAATGCTCTCTTAAAATATAAAATATTGCTGTGTATATGAGAAAGAGACAGTTTGTTTGGTACACGACGAGTGTTTTCAAAAAGAAAAACTGTGAATATAATACGTATTCTAATCTAAAATAAGAAGGGAATTGCGTGACGTAAGAGTAGTTGGGGTGATGCGATATGGAGTAACGAATTTAAAGAATGGAGTAATATGTATGTAGTTGGTTATTTAGTACAAAAAGATAATTGCATTTGTTCCACGGGAACCTCACAAGAGGCATCATTTTTTTCCGGGTGGTTCCTTGTGAATTTTGATGATGGTGGAATGTGGTGGCAATGGTGAGGGGGATAAGCATGATGATCATCCTGTTCTGTTGTAAATGGTCTCTCTTGTTGCCTTGAAGAATTCTAGGAGGATTTTTTGGTAGAGGAAGTTTTCTTTACAAAATAAAAGAGGGATTTGAGGGAGTAGTGTTGCCAGTGAAGAACACTCGCTTTTTGCATGAAGTCCCTGCTTACTTTTATGTAGTGTGGTGCTGTGCATAGTGATAACAATAGTAATATTGACGGTTGACAGTTGAGCCCCCAAAGCATTGTGATGATGATCTTGTTATTTTGAACGGGTGTTTTTTGATTATTTAGGTGAGCTTAAAGAAGTCGTTCGGTTTTGGAGCGACAATATCCCAGCAAGTGGCACTCATCTTTTCTGTAGTGGGTATCATCTCGATTGTCGTCCTATGGCCAGTGTTTCTCCTTCTTTACTTCACCGGAATCGAGGTCATTATTTGGTCATATGTCCCGTGGGAACTTATCCTATTTGCAGTCACATCTTTCCTACGTAAGCAAAAAATTCACATAATATTATAACCATTGAGTTAAAACAGTAATGAGATAAAAATGCTGCTTTGAAAACTGCTTTTCGGTTGCTTTTGTGCTTGTTGCTTACACGCTTGCTTCTCCTTTTCAGCTGGGGTACACAAATTTCACAGGTATTATTCTATCAGGTATTATTGTCTTAGCGGAGCCCGCACTAATAGTAAGTAGCATTAGCTTTCTGTGCATTGTCACGTTACAGGTACTGTGTTAGTTATACCTATACCGTGGCATCAATTTAATCAGCACTCGACGCGAGGATTACAAGTAATCCCATCGTTATTTCGGGATAACTGTCTGTTGTACAGGCAAGATTACGTTGTATCTTTGAAAAAGGATATAAATATTTATGCGCATGAAAATGGGCATATCGAAAAGTATCTAGTTAAAGTTGCATTATAGTCTTATTATTTTGTACATGAAACTTGATATTTCATTCATGTTTACTAAACCATAGCCAGAACTTTCTCTTTTTGAAACATTTGATATATTATCATCGCTATAGGGTAGGGTGGAACTTATAGAAATTAGATTATCCAGGAGAGTTCGATTAAAGTACCGGGATACTTAATAATAATAATTAATAGCTACTGTCAAACTTTGTTACAAATGATGAACTTCTTACTTTTGCGTTTACGTATCGCTATAATGAAAGGTAAGACAGGAGTGCATGGGTAAAAAAGTTCACATGCATATGAAATTTTACCGATGATAGCATTATGTATATGGATGGGTAAATCCCTGACAGCATATCTCTGTTGAATTTTGGACAATGATTTTGACGAGAAAGAATAATTAGAGATCTCATTGGCCCCCGAATAACGTTATAGTTGTTGAATTATCTGGAAAATTTCATTTGGCCAATTACATGATTTTACACTAATGAGGAAACTACATTAAGGAATAGCGATTAATAACAAAACATAATGTTATGGGTCATCATTACCGTTCTTTAGAAATATTCTTAAAAATATATCGTATTGTTTAAACCAACGCCTGACCAACTGACAGTTTTAGAACCGTGTGTGTCTACATAATAAAGCTGAAGTATCTGGAAATATCTTACTCGTGATGTTATGCATTACACAAATTCCATACTAATGGTTAATTGTATAAAGAATGTACCTATGTATATACTAATTTGTAAGTAGATCCCACTGGCAAAGTTATTAGAAGGAAGCAATGTAATTTGGTAGGCATGCTACATTACAACATGACATGAATTGTACTGAGAGACAAGTGCCCTGGCCGTAGCAGTGAATAACAAAGCAAGTAAAAATGAAAGATAATAAAGTCATTTGCATTGGTGTAGTGAGATACTCTGAAGGTTTTTTTTCTAGACCTTGTAGATAAGGGTGGAGTTCTGCTACACGTAAGCACAGAGTTGAGAGAACACCAGGAAGAAACTGCAGTATAAAACCGATAAACTTAAAAAAGTACTAAAAAGATCTTTGGGGAAAGATAGAAGGGGGAAGAAAGTGGCAATTTAATGTATAGCTGATTTGAATAAATGAATGAGCCTTTGGCAATGCCATGAATAATGCATGCAACTACAACAATAGAACTAAACTCCATACTATGCTCCATGCTCATAGTGTGCTGTGTAGGTATACTGTAAATCGCGTACACATTTAGTTGTCCTGTTTTTATATCATTCCATATTTGGAGTCAAATTTGACATTGTCATTGTAATTTTCATTTTGACTTTTTCACTTTGAATATATGGGTATAGGCTATATGGAGTACAAAAGATGCAGTTACAAGAAAACACGAACAACAATTTCAGACACTATAAAATACCAGAATTAACGATCCCTATATGCATTTAACGAGCCACAGTAAAGAACATTTGGCACACCAGTATTTTATGTAATCCAACAACAAAAAATTGTATTATCATCACAAAAATGCCAGGAGGATACAGGAAAACCTGAACCGATTTCATTTATTAAACAGTCATTTTTCCATCACAGCTGTGGAGGATCAAACGAGAACTTGAATTTAGCTCGTTCATTTCCATTATAATGGCATGTTTTTCTAGGTTTTACCGTACATATTCATAGCGGATGAGAAAGCGGGAAATGCCTATTCTATACTTAGTTTCTGCAATAATCATCTAACTGTCTATGTCGATGACTGCTTCCTCATGTCTCAACCTATTTTACTAAGTGCACCTTGGCATCCAATTTACATAACTGCGTTTATGCTACATGAGTATTAGTTAGGATTTCTAGAGAAAGTTTCAAATATACAACTATAGCCATTTAAGAAAATCAAGCAGAGTGAAAGTAGACAGGAGTCATGATTGGATGAGATCGTCCCTTCTACCAAGGGGAAAGTTTATGAAGATATGATCATATTCATGAATGTACGCTAATGCGAAGCCCTTTCTTGTGGTGACGGTAAGCAAAAATGTAAGTCGACAGATTAAAAAAAGCAGTCTGATACAGAACATATGAAAGTAATGGTACGCTACAGTATCTTTGCGCATTCTTAGCTTCCAAGAATGTAGACAATTCTATTTGGAAAAGAAGGGCCGTTTCATTAAGAAAAGTGGTTTATCGTATTCCAGTCAGTCTTGAACGGAAACGATATTTGATTCTCTACACGGATCGTGATTTTCGTCTTCATCTACTTTCTTGTTTGTTTATACCAAGAATTACTAGTTTACTTTAACTTTCCTGGTGGGCAAAAACAAGTCCGTTATCTCTGTTGATTGTTTCCACGAAGGAACATGGACCACGAGATTTTAACAGAAAAAAAACTACATATTTGGTGTACGAAAGGAGCGCATATTAGTATGTTGTCCTGGATCAAGACTACTATACATGGTACCTAGAATCGAAAGTAATATGAGCATCTTTAGAATAAAGTAGTGATCGCGGAAATGTATTCAAAATCTAACCCAGCGTGTAAAAATACTAGCTCAAGTTACTGCTAAGTGAGAAATACTGGATTATTTTATTCCTTTTTACATTGAAAATTACGAGGAATACTCTTATAAAATCAAATAAAGTCAACGTTCAAAAGAAATGAGCCTCATTTCTTCCGCTAAAAATACTCCAGTGTCAGGAAAGGAACTGGTGTACACACACACTAACGGGTAACTTTTCTTCAGCTTAATAAACATTATTGTTTTCATGACCAAAATGGAAAGGGAAAACAGAAAGCCTAGTCTAAAAATACGAAAATGTAGCAGAATTCATTCTAAACTTTTTTTGAAGAAGGGGTAAAGGTGGTGGCGGCCAGGCGTAAAAACAAAAATAATGAAATGAATTCATGGATGCGTATACATATTCGTGTGTATATATTTTCTTTTACAATTTATAAATGAATCCCTTTTCTCCAAATGATGCTTCGTCGTCCTGAGTAAGTATTTTTTCTGTGTGAAAATTAAGACATTTATGTGGAGAGTTAGCCATCCGTTAACTCCTGACGATTCTCAGGAAGAAATCAAGAGCAATGTGAAAGTGGAGATGTTACGCAATAACAAGAAACGGAAACATGTAAGGACGCGCGGTCACACTTGAAACTTTCTATGAGAAAAAACGAACTTGCTTTCGAAGATTCTGCTGCGTTGATGATGATAGGGCTTTCTCTAGATGTCTTCAATACCTATGTAAGTTTTGTAGATAGGTAGAGTCATGGTGCAGAGATGATGTTGATGTTACATAGTAGGAGGGTACTTGCTCTGTTATCTTTATCTGCTCCATTTTATGTTGCATAACATCACACATCCCATTAGATTGTCTACATAGGCAAATGAGATGAGACAAATCCATTTCATTTATATTCCACGCGGATTCTTCCTGTGCCTTGTTGTTTCTCTTTTTGCAGCTGCAAACGACTACAAGAGAAAAGATTAAAAAGGATAGCAGATAAGTAGACCAGCTGTAGTGTCATACTCTTTCAAAGAGTTTCTTTGTATACGAATGAAATGGAAAGCGTAATCATTATATCTAGAAAGATGGAACAATTGCGACTGTTTTTCACTTACTTAATCTAGGACCAGGAGACACTTGCGAATACGATCGTAGGTCTTGGCAAAAGGGAGTTATATTTACATTTATGAACACTGACAATGGCGACAAAAGATGATGATGATAATTGTAATGATATGTTGATAGTAAAACGACAATGATGTTGGTGGTCCGATTCCGATGAAACTCGTTGAATATGTATTTGGGTCAAGAGGGGTAAAAGACAAAATGTTGTAGTTCGTTATTCCCATTCCCAAAATACCCATGTAACATATCTACAAGCAAGGACGTTCCTATTATTACCAATTTTTCCCTAGTGAAAAATTCAGTTTAATGTATTTAATGTTTTAATTTTACGGTTAAAACATGCAGCATACAAAATGAAAATTATAATAGATAATTACATCAATGCGATATACATACTTTGAGTGAAATGAAAATAGAGATATTATGAGAATGGTAACAAATGTACTTAAAGATTCGCTACATTATGGCAATAATATAGGCTTCTGTAAAGGATAACAGAACCGATTGTTCCATGGATTCATACCCGAGATACGAACTGTAATTCGAAATTCTACATACGACACAGTAAAACTACAACCAATAAGAGCACTGCATCTGTGCCTGCAGCAGATGCGTTGTTTCCCAGAAGAAAGGAATTGTGACAGAAAATGATAATTTAATGGATGTTTTATGCTACACTTACTGCAAATAAAGACGAGAATAATAAAGATGACAGCATGGGGGAGTCAAGAGGAAAAATAAAGACATCTACAAATATAAATGCATACTTAAATGGAAAGCATGCTGGATTGTGGGATAATTCTGACAAGTGACAAGTACGACGTAAAACCAAAAACCGTGGAAAAAACAGCAAAAACATCAAAAGCTCAGCACAAAAACAATCTGACAGTTACAAAAAATATGATATTAAGCATGTCGAGAAAGCCCTAAAAGAAAGCAGAAAAATGTACGAAAAGAGCTAAAACATAACTACAAGCTTACCCTTCTTCATTTCGTTACTTGATGCTGATGATTTGGCTTCCCTGTCATGGTCATGTCTTTATATGTTAGTAACTAGCAAATGTACAGCTACTGGTAGTACTGCTTACCTAATTCTAATGAAAAGTCCTACCGGAATATCTGGGATTCTCATTTGTCTCTTTATATCCATATATTATACTGGTGTAAGCTTTCACATTTTTAGTTAAAAGGAGAATGATTGTTAAAGCGTACAAATGAGATAACATTTGAGCCATACTACTAGACAGACATATGATATAAACAAGGTACACATTTTACTACTGTTTTTGTTTACTAATGTTTACGAAAAGAGAAAATAACAGGAGAATTTTACACAATATAGACAGAGCAAACAAGAAGCAAACAGCAACGAATCCATTGTATTTTTTCTGTTTTCTCTTTCTGCACTATGCCGGTACTCTATTTTCCCTTCCGATTAGTCGTTATTTATGACTCATGTCAGGAATTATGCTTGGTTATAGTTATGCTAACTTTTACTCTCCACCAGAATCAGCCTCTATTTTTCTGTTTGTAGTTTGTACTGTGTGTGCGGATTCTGGGGATGATACTGCTGGTAGGTATATGTAGTAGTAATCAAGTCATTACTGCAGATATTCCTCTTGCCATTTGAATTGAAATACGGGTGGTTTGTGTACACTAAAAATAATCCTAGAAAGGACACGTCACGTTGTATTGTATAATTTTTTGTATTGGTGCAGCCAATGGCAAAAAAATATGATATGTAACAAAAGGCAGTGTAGGCAAATCCATTCAGTAGTGAGGCGACAAGTAATCATTGCTTTTATTATGAAATGGCCTAGATACTATTACGCATCGCGTAAAAACATGAACAAGAATGGCTAAAAATAGCAACGCTTTTCCAATATTACAGCAACTACAAAACAGTGATCATAACAAAAAAGCATCTTTATAACATAGACCAGTTGATTTCCTTTTTTGTTCATGTTTTCCGTTATGTTTTTTTTATAATATATGAATGTAATAATCTACTGGAAACATTAATGTGTCATTCTGTATAAAATTCTAATCTGATATGATTTGTAGAACAGAAAAAAACCAGAGGATTTGTGTTTTGTTTTTCCCTATGGTCAACAAATATCAAGTTCTAACGATAAAAATGATTGTATGTTTGAATTTATTTAACTTAAAAAATGTTTCTATTGCAGCTTTGCAAATCATCCGATATTGCGCAATTTGTTAAGTCTTTTTTATTTCTCTCAGTCAAGTGCTGAAACTTGTTTTCCCCATGCAAAAAATGTAACAAAAGTAGATTTGACACGTAGCTATATTCGCAGTTTATTGCAATATTATTCCCTGTTTTTGTTTTTACAACACTTTAACTTTTTGAATGTTCTCGCAGTTATGCTTATTTCAAGGCTTTCTCCTTTTATTTTTGTCTTGAAAGGAAAATAATAATCTATTGTTTTGTCTGACTATATTTTTCAAACAAATTTCAATGCTGGTGGAAACGCTCCATGCATCGCAATTATTTTGTCAACAATGGCATCAACCATGAATAATATGTTTGGTATATTTCTTGCTGTGTGAATCGGAAAATTGGACAATGCAGTGGTGGCCATGTTGGATAACTTTGGAGTGACATGCACTTTTGAATTTTTCATTACAATTGGACTCTTAATGGCGATTCCGTTCTCAGCAGGTACGTAAAAGCATACGCTTCATATTACAACTTTTCTAACATGAGCAATGTTAATGTAGCGATAGTCTCTTTCAATGTAAAAAATTTACAAGTGTAATTGTTACCCAAGCACGGCATAGTACCTTATTCTTTAATTATCCATTAATTCAAAACCAAAACATGGCCATTTTACTTCTAAGCTCCCAATTGCTTAGTATGGGCATGTGTTTGTGTTACGTACATCACCACAAAGTCGCAAAGTTTAGTTCTGTTGTGCTTTATTGTTTTTGTATATACATGACTTGTTCAACTGTAAAGTTAAACGCACCAAGGTATAGATATAAAGTGTTCAATAATAAGACTAAAGTTAGGAAAAAATCGTAAGCTTATAGTGTTTGCAAAATGAGTCTGAAATTTTCAAATGAAACTTCCATTTATTCCTTGTAAAATTGTAATAACCATTGTACATAATATTGTATTGTACACGACACATTACAGATGTGGTCTTCTTATAACTAAACTAGCTACGAGTTTTATTATTAATGCGTGTAGTCAGCCAAAGAGATCTAGATATAAGAGTTCAAGAGTGAGTTCTTCCATTTCTTTCTATGTCGGTCTTTGTATTGCTATATTATGTTGCTCAAAATTACGAGACATCCGTGGTGGTAGTGTGGTTGGAGCTGCGGTGGTGCACTATGAAAGTACAATAATAAAAGGAGAAGTAAAGTTTTCCAACTGTGCAGTCGGTGTGCCAAGAGAAGAAAGTGGCTCTAACCAATGAACACTTTGTCATGTAAAATGCAAATTCAAATTACCTATATTACTTCTTTTCTTCTTGGTGATGGCATGGCTGAGGAGAGGAACAACTGACTGCCTGCTGGCTTGACTTTTCATTTCATATCAAATATACAGGTATCGAAGTGGAGAACACGACAAAATGTGAAACCAGTCTACCAGAAAGAAGAAGAAAAGAAAATAAAGTTGTAATAATTTTCATTACTATTTATTTGCATACAACCAAGAACAAGCTTTTTGTAGAGAACAACTACCACTACTACAAGTTTAATGGGATGATATTATTAGGTACACAAATTAAAGGAACGAGAAAGCAATAGAGTGATAATAGATAATGGTAGAGCCAGGGCCCATTTACAATGCCTATTAGAATGACTTGGCTTACTACTACAGCTAAATGGGATATACTTGTTGTACAATCAGTTATGCTAACCAGAGAGAGAAACTACAGTTTATTGGGAGAATGTTTAAATTTCATGTACTTGGACGGAGTAAGTCATAATCTTTAACCTGCTTTCTCTTTTACAGTTCTGGACGTCCACTTATACAAGGTGTCATTTGATGGGATGTGCCTCGCTGGTATCATCGTCATTGGGATTGGCTTCTGTATCGTGCTCCTGCCAGAAAATTGGCCCGACTACATCACGCGTTTGATCAGGTTTGCTTACCACAATATTCACTCATCTGAGCAAGAGCAGACAACCAACAAGCGTACCTAGCAGATACTAGATAAATACAATGTTTATTAGTACTACCTACTCAAAATGCCTGCTACAGTTAGCCTATGTATTATTATGATTAAAAACATTATGAAAGAAAGACGAGAAGAACATAAAAAGCAGCAATATCATAATAGCAGCAGTGCCCACCAGGCTTGGCTTGGAAAAAACTGTAAATGATAATCACATCTACTACAGTTCTTGTTTCCTCACTCTGTGCACTGCGCAATGAGATAGGAAACGCCATTGAGCGTTTATCTACCTTATATGCATTATATATAGCGCTTCTGTATTATCCATCACCATCTTCAGGATAGGTAGGCAAAAGCTAACTACAGGAATACTAATAAACGACCTACGATTTCGATTCGTAGGCTACGAACTGCAGACTTATATTTGAATTGAAAGAGAGAATGAGTAAATACACATCTCTTTTACATAAATATACAATACATAAGCAAATGGATAAAAATCTGATCCGATGATAGTGAAAAAAGAAGGATAATATACATAAATCGGCCTCTTACCAAAATCTAACTACAACGTTTGCAGTATTCAATATAAATTCAACGGTCTGTCGTCTGCACGGAACAACCATAGTACTACAAAGATAAGCTATTTAATAGGTTATATAACATAATACAAATTTATTGGATATGATTTTTCTCTATAAGAGTATATATGTATACAGGAAAGCCAACTCCGTCGTTTCTTTAGGCGATATTTAAGATTTAATGGTGTGTACAGGATACAGGTTTACATTAGGCATACATAGTATCGTACAATTTACATAAAATACTAGGTATCTGTATACATATAATTGTACCTGCTCAGGCAGGTACTTGGATTTATTATTACTATTCTCTTTCATGACATCACATTAATTCCTATTCTCTCTACATACTCGTCAGTGTGAAAGTAGTTCAACGAGGGTAGATGGGTAGATGTACGTTTGTTAGTTAATCCATCAAAAGTGAAACATTAGAAAGAGAAAGCTTCTTTGTTTTCATGTCGCCCAGAACTATCTACACAGGAAAACGAGACAGCATTATATTTATTTATTATAGCGATATCCGCAAGGCAAAGCGTTGTACTTTCTCTCACACTGCTCTATATGCTATAACATACTTTATTTCTAGTACTGCAGTTATTCAACTTAAAGAAAAATAATATCGTTGGTGCGTGCAGAAAAGCAGTATTATCATCATGTTAGAGATTTAGCTAGAAATATATGGAGTCTTGCTACTATTTCCCCAATATTTCCCGTGTAAGGGAAAATGAATGAAAAGTTTTATTCAAGTTGTATTTCTGAACAGCAAACAGTATTTAATAGTCTTTTCACCGTTGAACCTTTTACAATCAGAAAAAAAGTGGATAAACGATTTTTCTTCTTATGATCAGAAGGAGCAAAATGAGTATAAACTATATTTGTAATAGTATTTCATTCGCGAAGAATGGTAAAAACCAACAGTATTATTATCGATAAAAACGAATTCATTCGTCTCGCGGTAATCCTTAAATATATCATCATAAAAATTGTTGTTCAATCCGTTCAAAACGATCAAAATCATATAAACATCATTGACAAAAGGGTCCTCATAATTTAGCGGAGAAAGTAGTAAACCAAGTAGGTTATGAAAATGTTGAACTAGTTATCAATTTATCGGAGAAACTTTTTTTTATAAATTTGATGAAAGATCACGTGTGGCAGATACCAATAAAATTTAAAACATTCGGTAAACTTTTACCTACATTTTTAAAGAGTATAAATACATGAATTCGGATATTATACCTATATATTCATTGTTGAAGTTATATATAGTGCAATTTAGAGAAAATTCTTGTTATTGACAAGTCAGTCAATCAGCAGTCATCTTGTAGGTTAAACACAAATTACATTAATATACAATGTAATAATATTTGTCTATAATATAGTTTGATATTTTCATCTTAAAATGATGTCTCAAAAGCATAAAATTCAAAAAAGACATAAAGTATATACGAGCTCTTTTTAATAGAAATAATACAGCAATTTTTATCCCTCAATTTTAATACAATAACAAATTTTATTGAACAATAATAATATCTACAGCTAAGGAATGTGCAAGCGTACAGTTTTTTACAAACAAAATATCAGCATTAAGACGAGTATCGAATACACACATACGTACTTAGAAAATGTTTTACCGTCTATTTATATGCATTATTTAGGTAATATGTATATAACCTTATAAACAAAAAAATGCATATTCCAGGCAAACGAATTACGAAGTAGTATTGAATTAATTTTTTAAATTAAAACAGATCTTGTTACTGGAAACAGGTATTAAGAGTTTTAATGTCAAATATTTGAAATGTTTCATTCTTGGTGCAACACAGTACGCAATAGGAGTATGTACTCTAACTTTAAACGTGGTATCTGCACAATCATAGTGGATTTTCTTATAGTACCCCAAAATTCTAGATAGCGTAAGTAGCGTTGAAAGAAATCCCGATGCAAGATAAGCATGATTATTATAAACATTACATATTTAGACGTTATCTCGCCACATGCTCGGTTTGGTGAAAGCAATTTTTACATGATCGCTACTCACAACTAGCACTTTCTCATAATAAAATTACGTACATACATAATATTGTTTGCATCTAGTGCAGAAATATAATACTACATGCTACTCTGCCACAACCGATATCATAATATGAAGTAAATATTTTATAGCAAAAAACATAGCCAGTGAAACATCAACATCAGTATTTTTCTCACATTTACTATCTAGCAACATGCGTAGACAGATCTGTAGACACTTTTGTTCGACGTTTGAGGTTGTCTGTTGTTGTACACAAAGTAGCAGTATTAAAAAGATAGGAAAAGAATGCTGATCGAAATATCTTCTTTATGTCTGTCTCTGGAATGTTTTGATTGAAGTTGACAGTGATATGATGTTTTATTAGATTTACCACGCTCTATATATTCTCTACTTACTTAATAATTTAATAAATGCAATATAGCATAACCGCAACACAGCAAACATGTAATGATGATAGTACAGTGTAGCGCATCAACCGCATCTTGTCTTGATATTGTCTGTGCATCCCTCAACAGACATTGCTGTTATTGTAGTGGTAATAATATTATCTAGTGAGAAAACTATTTCATAGCAAACCATCATTATTATAACAGATAGACAGTTGACATGTTTATTGTTCCTCGCTGCTCTTTTCGCGAAGGAAAAGATATTATCCTTGTTATCCTATCTTATCAATATTTTATACTTCACTTACCAGTATTGTTATTGTTCATGTTTGACACATGATAGATATAATGTATCGAAATACATACACTTGCGATTCTGTAAGATTCTCTTGTTGTCCTTGTCTGGTCGTCCTGTTTTATTACTATGACCAAAATTTAAGCAAAGAATTCACTGGAAACCTACATTACATTCCAATTCTATGATTTTCATGAAAACCAAGTCAAGTGTATCTAAAAGCGTTACATTTGAAATTCTATACATACCACTTGAATGCATATTAAATACATCCAACATGAACAATGGCATTGAATGCTATTGGATTTTGCCAGCGTAATTTCCCAAAGTTTCAAAAAAATACTGCGTACATCATGATAATATGCTCTTTGTTTCACCACCAATGCATTGCCCTGGAACGTAGCAATGTTTAGAATTTAGAAATAGAAAAACCGTTTTGTCACGTCTCACATAAGCACGAAACCATAACGAAGGAAGAAAACGCTTGTATTACTGGATATCCAGAAATTGAACGTGAGAGAAAAATGCATTCAAAATTACCAGTTACCACAATGAAGCGGTGTCGTTAGCGCCGCTGCGTTTATAAAAAATTATCCATTGCATTTGTCACCCATTTCTCGTTCCTATATCGTGTTCGATCGATGAAAACGAAAGAACATCGTGTGTGTCGTTTTTTCGTAATTGTGGTCAGTGTTTGTGATGATGATGATTAAAGTTAATTGTAGTTGTAGTAGATGTTTGTTTTCGTTTTAATTGTGATAAATATTTAGAGGCAAAATACCAGCAAGTGCAAGTGATACTGCGAAAGAATATATATATTATGCAACTGCATCTATCATTTAGTGAACAGAAGCCAAAAAGCCATATAGAAAATGTAATATACTATGAATGTGTTATTTAAATTATATAGCTTGATAGTGAAAACAATTAGAGAGCATAATATTATAAATAGTTAGAGGAGCTTTTCAAAATAATGAATATATAAATAATCTACCTATATAATGATTGATCTATACGGTATTGTTATGTAGATGTGTATTGTGAATGTTATCTAAGTGTATGTTCGTTTCGTGCTATCTATTTTATCTAGTGACAAAAGTATGTTATTATCTTATCTTGTATATTTATATGCCGTGTGTTCCTTGTTGAAAATGATGATGATGATGAAGTTTATTAGAAAGAGCCGAAAACCGGAACTATACAAACTACTGCCAAATAGAGGAAGGAGAAAGCTAGAAAGACTTTACAAATTAATCGCAAATCAATATACATTCGTATCACATTAATTGTGTGATCAGAGATTTTTGAAAAAAGTTACGAAATATTTTTGACGCTAAAATGTTGTTGTTGCTGTCCTCATTTAACTTGCTATTTTCAAAATGATTTTGAAAAAAACCTATCCTTTTTTAGTCATATGACTGATTGATATAAAGGAAATATACTATGCACATACTTTGATTAGCACGAAGAGAAAAAAACCAAAGATTAAATATAGCTTATTGATAAACCCTTACACACAAACTCCATTGACATGCAATAATACTCTTGTAAAAAAGAATACTACCACATTCTGCTGTTACGTGTCCCTTACCGTTTTCTATACCATACTCTAATTTTTCTTGTCCCGAAACAAAAAACATTTTGATTATTGAGCATCCAATAAATTTGTTGTGTATGTGTCTCTTTTCTTTGTTATCACGAAAATTGCAGGCGCTTTCGTGGACCAACGGAAGAGGAGAAGCCGCACGAGCTTCCCAGTCGTGATTCCGCAATGCCCCGCCTTAGTCGTGCAGGCCTCGAGAATCACTTTGTTAACCCTACCCCACCCCCCGCAGGCGCATACTCGCCTGCAGGTTCCAATTCCATTTCCGTCTCATCTGCCCATTCCTTAACACAAACGACTGTTACAAACCAACCACAGCAACATCATCCTCCTCCTCCTCACCAAAATAACCAGAACAACCAGTACACTACTTCCAATAACACGCAACACACAAACACAAATCACACAACCTTTTACCATTAGACAAAAATATATTACCTTTGCGAAACCGTAAAGGTTTAGCTAAAAAAATCACTCAAAACATACTGCTATTACCACAACTATTATTACAACACCCGTTTATTATTAAAATATTTCCAGTTTGGAATGAATATAGTTATGTAGTTAGAATTCCGTACAAGGAGAAAAAGAGATATATTGTATTACCATTGTTATTTCACTGGAAACTCCGTCTGCAGTTTATTTTTATTACCTTTTATGGATGAAAATAGCGACATGCAGACAGCATATTATAGATCAACAGAAAAAGAGGAGGGCAGGTTTTTTGGCAATATAATAACTTCTCTCTCTCTCTCTCTCTCTTCTTATCTCTATCTCTAGTATTCTAGTACATCATTCGATTCTCTTTCATTGGATTTTAGTGATAAACTAGTAGGCGAACACGTTGATATTAGCTTGTAGTGTAGCAAATGGTAGGGAACACGTTTAATTATGACCGTTAATCCTCTCTAGAAAGTAATTAATATCGGTCGGTAGTTCACTTTGCTTAGAACAGAGTAATTAAAAGAGATTTTTTGGTGGACTACATCTAAACACACTAACCGGCCTTAACAAAAAATACTGATTGTGAAAGTGAAAGGATTTATTTAAAAGACATATTATACCTTTAAGGTTATTTAGCTAATACTAAATGGGAATTATTATGGATACGTACATTTTCATAAGTACGCGTACGTAAAGAAATTTTTTATTACTTTCATGTATATAATCTGCAATATTTTTCCAGATTCATCCAGACCACGAGGTTAGGTATCATTGTTACACAACTGAGGTTGATTGGAATAGTGAGATGGATAGGCCTATGAAAACGTACGAACTCAACTGATACGTATAGATATAAATGATGTAGGTGAAGCACAATGTAAAATTATATCCATGAACTTTGGACAAAACTGGATAATATTTATATTCTAACTCGGTCTATATAGATGTACATATTTGGAAATTGGAACGTTCTTCCAAACAAGAAACAAGAACAAAACTAAAGTGAATCTCTAGGTTAGATTTTCTTCATAAAATACAATATCATCATCAATGTACTATTTTGTCTGCCTTTACTATTGCCCTGAAAAAATGTAATTGAACGTAAGGTCTTATTATATAAGGAACCACATGAACAACACGCATTCAAAAACGTGAGATAATTCAGTGAGAAGTTTGGAATCAATTTACCAAAGTACCTTATCTAAATATACCAATTAACTTGATTGTGAATTTATAGTTATGTCAGGTATTAAAATATTAACTACCCACACATTTAGTTGTAAGAAACCCAAATTGCTCAGACCACCTGAAAATATGGAAAAGCTGAAAATGGATAATATCTCTAATATAATAAATTTGTCATTTTAATTCCGTACCTGCTGCTGCGGCAAGGGAGAAGAATAAACTATTATTAGGAAGAGCCAACATGCATAGGAACCTGTATATAAAAACCTGTAATCTGCAAATGTAGCCAAAATAAACTAATCTTGTTAACTTACGTCAGTAGATTGGAAGCAATTAGACAAACAATATGCAACAAAGTTTGTTATTTCTATTTCTCAAGAATACATAACAAAAGTAAGTATAATAGGTATAGTGTGTGCGTCTTGAGGGATGGATTAAAAGTAAAAGTTTTGGAGTTTAGTCCTTTTTAGGATCATCCTTATTATGTACTTGGGTCCCTGGCACGCCTGACCATAAAGGCAAAACGTCCCCCTTTCAAATATTACTTCTTTGTTTCTCCTTCCAACTCGCAAAGTCAACGCAGACCCAGGCACACATGACGCAATTTTGTAGAACAATAGGGAGTTAATATGTTTGTGTAGAGTTGTTACCTAATAACAACGCGCTACTGACGTTGCTGCTATTGTGCATATCACCAGAAAACAGAGTAAAAGTAATACTTACTCACTCATGTACTACTAATATACGAGATTCGAATTATGAGTTTCATTACGACTGCTTTGGTGGTTGGTTGGCTCGTAAAAGAAATGCGGATCATAGAGTATAGTACAGAAAGTTTGGAAGAAAGGGCTACACTAAACAACAATAATCTTTTATTATTATTACGACACACACAACCAACCAAGTAATAATGTTATTATTATTAGGCTAGGTCAGCAAACAACTATATGTATAATAACGAAAACAATGCATTGGCTGCAGAAAATACAGATTTTATCCTGTTGTACCAGATTACCACACAAATTTTAAGCCTATTTTAAAAAGGCATACTTTATATATGTATATAGGATTCACAGTCACATTGTACATTGATGGCACCCAGTATCTATAAGAGTGTAAGTACCACAGACTTCAAAATAATGACATTTTATGATGACAACGACAGTCCAACAGTGTGTGCCTCTCATTTTATTATTTCGCTAAATGTATTTGATCACGAACTTAAAATTATCAAAACAAGTTACAATGAAACAAAAACATCAAGCTCTTGTGAAGCTGAAGTAAAACACAAAATCATTTTCCTGTCCTATTTTTACCTTCCTCGTCTTCATTTTCCAATATAAATTATCTTCGTTTTCTTGTTTCAAGAAGGATTCGATTGAGTCATTTTTTATTAATAAAAATGTTACTACAACTTGCCTATATTCAACATATAATATTCTGATTACAATAATAATTATTATGAAAAAGTACACGACATGTTTTTATGAATAAAGAGGAGAAATAATGTCAGTCAGTCACGTTGAAGGGAGCCTAAATGAATTATAAATGATTTTTACACGTGTTGTAATAATTGTTCTTCCTATTTTTCGTGAACAAAGAGAAAGTAAAAAAGTCTCAATTTTCTTTCCTGTCATACATTTTAGAACAAACGATCACTACCATCACCTTCATCTTTAAACTCACTTATTTGTTCGTCTTCTCAAAAGCTGTTTATCGTACATAAATACATTTTAAATGACATGAATCATTGCCACCATAATTCTTTTATACATTTTGCTCGTTCATTGTTTGCTCGTCTACTGTGCCATTTTCCAGCAACAATATTACTAAACACAATCCAATTCTCTCTTGCGTGTGCACTCTCTGTGTCTCTGTAGTCGACAAATCCTTTTACAGGTAAAAATACAGCAACAACATAAACCTTTTCACCTTTTTTGTCTTTAGCACATTATTATATCAATAAACGATTGAGCAACAGCGTCCTTTTGTTTTGACTTGTACTGTACTACAATACTAAAACAGACTATAAGTGTGGCTGCTGTTGTCGTTTTTTTCTTGTTTTTACAACACGCTTTCCTATACCATCTTAGTCAAATGACAAAAAAGATCGGTAACCATATTTAACAATCCCAGTAACAATACCTAACAATGCTTTAATTTAATGATAATGATAAGCCACTCACAAATTGAATTTAAGTTTATTA
>JAHZMV010002705.1:0-20912 GCA_027743765.1 Coecobrya sp. COE2 | reverse complement strand
AACTCGACAATTACGTGTTTTAAGCCTTTTACTTTTTATTTAAGGTTAAATGCAGCTGTGTGTTCTGCTGTTGGCTTCTTTGATTATCTCTTTTGAATATCTCTACACGAGGTGGATAAATAACTTGTATGGCCTGCGATGCGATAGTAGAGAGTAACGTAATGCGGTTGCATCATCGAAATTGAATAATATATACAATGTAGAAAATCTACTCTGTCTACTTTCATACAACGGGAAAGTATGGCCGAAATCAGGGGAAGGTTATTCAGTCAATTTCATCGAGTCAGAGGAAGCATCACTGCTCACAACCGAATCATCATCAATGTGCTTCTTGCTATCGTACATTATATTATAGTTTATAGTGTCATAGATGATGATGCCTGTCAGTTAGCGTCTACAATATTTAGGCCAGCCAGCCAGCAGACGTAGTAAAAGTATAAAAAATGAAAATGAGCCTCAATGGCAATGCAGCAGGATTTTGAATCGACATAAGCGATTATTTTTAACGATGTTTGTATTTATGCTTGTATATAAAAATATGGTAGTACTTAAAATCTTATTTGCGAACTTATTATTTCACAAAGGAGAAGAAAGGTATATTTTAAGGAACATTTTATTCATTTGGCTACTTTCACTTATTCCACAAATACGTAATTTTTGTTCGGATAATATATGTAGGTATTGTATATTAATATTAGAAAAGAGATGGTAATCGTCACTGTTGCACTTAATGCAAGCTCGTTCGTTGTTGTCGTGCTCTAATGTAAAAAGTTTTCTTTGTTCAGTTCGTTTATCTGTGAAAGCTTTCACAAGACATGTAAATGGTCGGATTTTCAAAGGCAACACTTATTAGTTACGAACATAATTTAACTAGACAGATGCTTCATACTAGTTTGGTTTCTAATGCCTGCATTTCAGACTATGCAAATTTTCACACCTTGTAATCAACTGAAAATCAACACTTTTTTCGTTAGACGCTAGTGAGTGGCAACAGAATTTCTTTTAGAGAATCGCATTCATACGTCAACACTCCAATTGTTCTTGAAAAAATAATCTTAGGTATCTGCACATATGGCAATTTTTGCACAGTGAATGAAAAGAAAGAAGGTAGAATATTTCAGTCTATTGATGACACTGTCATTCCTGTGATTCCTGTGTCTGATAGTAAGTTTTTTTCTAAACTGCATGCACACGAGAGTCGATTGAGGCGTGTACAAATAAATTAAAACCCACATGGGCAAACTGTCACAACACGCTCTGGCAATACTTTTTCCAAAAAAGTTAACAATTAAAAGTAATCCAATGCTTCAAAGGATTCAGTTCCTAAGTACAAAAAATGTATACAAAATTGGCTTGAGTGAGGACAAGAACCAATTAAGTTGTTTTCTTCTTTCTATGATGTTGATTTAAACAAAAGAGGTTGAAATTTGCAGAAACAACTGAAAAAAGTCCTTCGTATCCTTTGTTTTAAAATGTTTTCGGTTATCGTTCGCCAAATCGAAATGCATGAAAACTTGCTTGTTTTCTACTCTTTTTCTACATGCATAGCATTTTTCAATTTAAAAACAACTTTTGAAGCACCCAACACGAACTATATTCGCTTGAAAAACCTCAGTCCGATGTGAAACTATTGTCTTTTGCTACTTATTGACATTGCTAATTTTTAAAGTAAATACTATGTTTTAATTTGACCAAGAAAATAAAAATAATTGCTACAATATTCTATTGATCGTTTCCACTATAAATTCAGATATCCACACAAAACAACTATATAACGGTAAGTGCAAACTATGAAAAAATTGTCAACGTGCGTGTGTGAGCTGGAAAACGGCAAGTTTGAAACTGGCTTGCATTTTCTCAAGAATCGTTATTCAACAAAGATGCTCTCTAGAAAAAAATATCTTTAGAGAAAATATGTTGGTAATGTTGTTTGTTGTGTGGGTGCCATCAAGAAAAAAATTGCGGTTGGCTGCTGGAATAAGGTATTGAACCTATAAAAAATCATGTAAATTATTGTAAATACTCCGTGCTAGTTTCCTTATAGTTTTGTACAATATATAGAGCCCCTCTTGAAATATCTACGATTAGATTTTGAAAAAGAGTTTTCCTGCAGAGTGAACTAAACACATAATATTATTCAGCACGATAGTAAACAAGCTTTCAAATGTGTACACAAGGAAAATAAAAAAAAATCTTGGTGATCATGATGATCGTCATGAAAACAAAGTTGTTTAACACACATTGCTACTTTCAAATATATAAATATAGATAAGCACATAACTACATTCAATATTATTTTGAGAAGCATATAAAAAGTATGAATATAATGACGAATCGGACTCAATAAGCAAATCCGATTGTGAAGGTGGATATGGCAATTTAATGGTATATTTGATGTATAAACACATTTTGAAATCATTGCAACTCTGCCAGATTCACATGAGCATATATCCTGCATTATCTGTCACGAGTAAAACGAATGACGACGACAATGTATGGAGTGTGTATGCCAGCCAAGTTAAATGGCAGTAGTGTTCACTATTAACTTTCATGATCGTATAGAACTTTAGGATAATCATTAGTGATAGTTAGCAAGTCTAACGTCGCCAAGCGTATCAATAGTAAAAATTTTGATTTACGGGGCGCTTAACACATTATCCTGGCAGACGTATTATCGGAGACGTCAACTGCTTCCGTTGCGGAAGTTCCGAATTACCTCGGTCGACGTGACGACAGAATAAAAAATCGGTGCAGCATAAAGGAAACACCTACCACAGCCAATATTATGAGTAATATTCATAATCATATTCTCCACCATTCATTTTTCATTTCTTTAATGAACTCTCTGAGCGTGTTGGCTTGAAGGAGGATGGGCTTTTACTTAAAAATATGTATGCTCATTTCCCAATTTTAGCCTATACAATTTGATATAAAGAAAAATAATATTATATGCTTTTCTTATAAATGCAGATACATCAATATTATAGCAAAGTAAACACTGACATTCTACACTCTCTCATGACTTAAAGACAGAATGTCGAGAGAGAGAATAGATTTGAAAGTGTAGCAAAGTGATAGTATGTATATAATATGAGGAGGATGAGCCTTTTTGATGATGAGAAGGAGAAAGAAAGAAGAAACGTGCGAAAAACTTGGAATCAGTGCCAAAACGCGGAATTGACTAAACCAGACAGTTATGTTGACTTGCTGACGGTGGCAATTGTGTCATCATCATCACACAAACTGCAGCAGTATAATATGGAATACGTGCGGATATGAACTGTACAAAATCATCCTTACTTTCATTTCAATCCAACTTCCACCAACACCAGCGTCACTTCTTGCTACTTTGTATCTTTCTCTTAACTTTACAGCTAAAGACCGATCAATTTTTTCCTATCAACTATAACTATCTGCATTGCTATATACATGTGTGCTTTACTTGTAACATCCGTTTACTTTGTACAAATCATTAGCTTTAAAATCTCAAACATAAAACTAATCAGCTATAGTGCAAATGTACCTGCTATTTATTCCTTCATTATCCTGCTAAAATTATACAGAAACAAGAAACATGTCACTAGAGCTCTGCCTGTTGTACCACCATGATACTTATTGGTGGTATGATATGTCTTTCTCCAATTTTGTATCTAATTTACTCAATGTGTCTGCTCTGTTTCCGTTTCAGTGTACTTATTTCAAACTAACTAATCCTAACTTAAGTTTGATAAATTTTCGTGCAATTTGCTCATCCGCAGCATTTACCACTTTTCTTTTTGCTCACACAGCTCATTCGACTAGAACAGGTTTGGAAAATCTTCCAAAATGTATTTCGTTTCATCAATACATGCTACCAGTTGCATCATTATATTATGCTAACCAGATGTATAAAAGAACATATTATTATTTTAGAGTGGCAATGCTATTTGGGAGGAATCCCGCTCCTACAACACTTACTCCGTTATTAGTTAAGCTAAAATTAGTTTAGTTGATTCTAAAAATCAATTCTTTTTCTCTCTCTCTTTGCAAGTCATACCGTGAGAGTAAATCCTCTCTTGAAAGTGAGAAAACATTATTTTTTTGTTTCCTGTCTTCCCTGTCGTCTTGTCCTTCTTGTGCTATCGTCGTAAATTGCATGAAAAGTGCTATCGACCCGGAACGTTTGCATTCACGTCTTGTCTTTTACTGCACCATCGTATGTAAATGTTCGTGAAGAAAAATAAATGAAAAAGACACACTCTCCAACATTCTGATGAGTTGAAGCTGAACAAAGATTTGGTAGAGTTGCATGTTGTTGTAGAAGTGCCATAAAAAATAATAACAGAACGCACTCCTCCTACTACTCTTTTAGACATTCTTATAGGAACAATGGTGAATTGCCACTTTACGCAGTATTTCGCACAACATAACTTGAAAATGTTCAGAAGAGAAGCTGAAATGACACCCAATAAATAAATAACTGTTTGTAAAGTTTTTTGTAATGGGAACAATTGGGTTTTGAATTAAAGTGAGATTGACAAGTTGTAATAAATACAGTAATTATTTGTGTCCCATGACTTACTCTAGCACCCTGAAAATGAAACGCTAATTGGCTTTGAAATACATGTCCCAAGCAGTAATGACTTTTTTCTTGGATGCGTAAGTTCCGGTTTCTTTGGCCAAAATTAAAATAAAAGGTGTTCCCGTTTTCAAGGAGAAGTGAACAAAATGTACATGACGCGTTTACTTTGTCCCTGTTTCTTATTGTTTTATGTACCTTATGCACTCCTCCGGTCATTACAAGTTGGCGAACACCCAGCATCAAAGTTTTCATAGGGAGAGAAATCTGGGAATTTTCACAGCGTGAACAGTGAAAACGCTCAAATAGCATATTATTTCATTGTGACGATGATGCACGTAAAACAGCTCATGAATCGTGATTCACGTTACCTCTCAGGATGACTATTGGCATGATTATTATATTTAATGTGCTAATTACATTTGGAAAATACTTCCTGGTATCCAATTGGATTGAGCTGGGAATTGATTTCTCATTTGTTGGTTCACGACCAAAGTAACTATTTGTAAATGAGGGCAACAGTTTGTCTGAAGTTACAGCGTGGAAAAAGAGGGTGATGACAACTGACAACCCAAAAAGTTACTGGATTACTTTCCAACAGCCGTAAACCAGATTTCCAATTATCGTTGTAATTCTCTTGTGGACCCTAAAGTATCAAATTTTACAAAGCGGCCTGTCCTTTCCCCATTTACATTAACGATGAAGGATATATCTAGTACAATTTGCCTTCCGCATTTCACTAAATCGCTTAATGCATTTTGTCGGAAATGCTGTAAAAACATCAAAATATGGCACCACCTTCCGCTTTTCATTTTGTGCGTGGACATTGGCTTAGATATTTTTACCTAACAATATACTATACATCCATACTTTCCTCTTATGCGTCCTATAAAAGAAGTGGCTGTTATGCCTTGCAAATCATAACAAGCACTGAAAAAACTTGGTCTTTAAAATCAAAACCAACATGCGAAACGGCAAAATGGAGTAGCTTATTGCCATGTCAAATTGTACCATTTTGTCAAAATAGACATCATTACGAATCATTCACTTTTTAAAAAGTTGGAATGAGTATACCAGTCATCCACAAAGCATGACAAATCAAATTATATTATGCGTTTCCTATTCAGTTGATTGCTTGCAAATTATTCATGTGGCTACTTCCAATATTTAGATACATACTTTGGCAGTTGCAAAATAGGTTACATTATCTAATACCGTTTCTAAAAATCTACTTTCATTAAATTCATAATATTATGCACATACTAGAAAGCCATATAAGTATTAAGTAAAACACGAATTGGATAGCTCATTATTATGCTAAAAAGTCATGGTAATTTAATACAGAAAAAACTACTTTCAGTAAAATGCATTTTAGAAACCTCAAATGTAATATATATATTTGCAATAGTTTGGAAAAATACACGGGGTGAATAAACCGATGGTTTGACATACGACGTGTACAAAACATTTAATCGTTTTCCGTGACGATTTTTAATCCTTGATCGATTTTTTCTGTAAGCTGTTTCAGACGACAACAAAAACATTATCTCTGTCAAGCGTACCTAAGGAAAAGCTCAGTAGAAAAAAAATGATGGCTCCATTTTACCTCTTTTACGAGTTTACTGCCATGAAAAAAATGCAATGCACTCTTGATCAACGTCTGAGCTCCCACAACAGCTTTCTTGTGACTAACAACAAACCCGACTTTCGAAGTTGTTTCCAACTTTTTGAATCGCAAGAGATTTCTTGTTGTAAAAAGTAAATTATTTTTATGTACTCGTTGTTTTCTTACCACTGCTGTACAAAATCCCCAAGCCAGTCAGAGTCAAAGACTTCAGGATCCGTCCCATTTTTCGTCTGTAGTGCTTTCAACAGCTCCTCCATTTCTGACCCAGTTACTTTGTAAACTTTACGAGTACAGGGGTCTCATATGACAAATGATGATTTATGATTACTTTTCGTCAGTTTGCTTACTGAAAATTATGATATATTTTTCGGATTCGCGAAATGTTTAACTTTGTTTCAAATTATCGATATCAAAAACAATTTATTAATCGCTGTGTTCTATAAGAAATTTCTAATTTACGTAATATACGTAACACACTTGTTTCACTGTCAGGCACAATTTCACACTGTATCAGTCCAAACGGTAAAGTATTTTTTAAGTATCATTGGCAATGACCAGAAAGTTCATTTAGAACAGCACACCTTTTCAGAATCCCCGAGCTCGGCAGGCACTCATTAAACTACTGATACCGACTTGTAAACAAACGGCTCAAGGTACGAGTCACCACAAAATGGTTTTTACGCAGTACAAATAAACAACAACGAACAAAGACGTGTAGGACGAAGAAAGCTGAGAAAAATGTGACTATGACGAAAGAAAATCTTAGATGAAAGAAAGGAAATACGTCTTATTAATAAAATAACTGCGCGGTGAGTCTTTATCTTTTTGCACAGTAGATTGCCCTTGTCCTTTTCATATAACTCTTCTTTCGTTTACTAATATAAAGTTCGCTTTTGTTTTTGCAGATATGAGAAGGTATGATTTTTTCGGGGATATGTATTTCCACACGGGCACACGCACACCGTAGTTCAAAGATGTATAGTTACAGACGACAGCGATTTTCTCTATTGTCATTACTTGCTAACGTTTAAAGTGGAACTGAGGTTCTGTTCGAGAGCGTTAGCGTTAAATGGGATAAAAGCGGAAGGTTGGTTATCTGATTAGTTGGTAGCGATTTTATGATTACGAGCGTTTTTTTAAAGCTATCGTCAAGAAAATTTATTTCAATGCTATATCATATATCTTTGAAAGCAACTGCGTCAACATGGAAGTGCACAGTTAAAATGGTTTTTATATGGTAACATGTTGAATGGGAAGAGATTATAATGTGAGCATGAGATGTACATTATTATGTTCGAGAAACACAAGGGGGAAATGTTCGAAATAGAATCAGCTGGAAATGGAATGGATGAAACAGCTGAATATAAGTCAGGAAAAGGATAAACTAGTGACAAGAATAAGTACTGCAAAAGTGCAGTTTGGTAATTGGTGTCGGTCGTGTCACGGACCGTTTATGATGGGATTATACACAGCAACGGATATATGTATATTCGTACAAAAGAAACAGGAAGGAAGTCAATATATGTGATTTTTTTACTTGTTTCTACGCTCAAGATACTGCCAATGTGCGTACAAGTGATAAACTCTTTTGACTTTTGCTGCACATCGCCATAACGATTTCTAAAAGTGAGACAACAAATGCATATAGAGTTGTGGCTTCATCTTGCATAAATTATATTTATTATATTATTTAATTTAAAACTCATGTGGAAACTCTTTATGGTTATAGAGATTGAAAGAGAGAAAAGGTTTGCTGCGCTTTTCTCGACACATCGTGAAGTATGAAGTATGTACAACGAATGACAATGCCGCTCAGCCCTATCGATGTACATTTGTGTGTAATGCAACATTATGTGGGAAAGGATGTATGTGGAGTTAAATTTAAGTTATTGTGAACGTCTAAAAGCTTCCGCACATATCTTTTCGCAAGTACCGAAAACGCTTGTAAAAAGCTTCCGAAAAGCAATTGAGGATGAAACGACGGCCAACAAATTGCGACTTCTTCTTCGGTGTATAGATATTTACGTGGGATTAGCAAAGGCAAATTACAACCACTATGTATTTCAAACATTTACCTATTGTAATAAGTTCAGTCTGGGCTCAATGTACATATTTGAGTGCATCGCATGGGAAATTTATTATCGGCATGGTTAGCAGTATTAAAAGAATTCCATAACATTTGAATTTGTCATGGTGCATAAAACTGAAGTAGATTACATGCTAACTTTAAATTAAATGTTAGTTACACAATTACTGATAAATACCAATATTCTTTTACATTTCATAATTTCTTGAATCTGGACTGTACTTTAATCAGTAACGTTGGCTAGCAGTACAGTGATCTTTTCTATGTAATTTTTTTCCAACTAATATGCATAACACTTCTCCTTTTGTTCCTCTTCCTAGTTTTAAAATTGTATAAGTGCTAATGGAGTCCTGGTGATATTGTACGTGCCCAATCCATTTATACCCTACATTTTCTTTTCTTATTGTTCATCTTCTCGTCACCAAAGTGAGAGAAACATGTGTGCGTTTAAAATAACGTGTTTTTTATAATTCGCAATGTGCTGGCAAAGTTTGGTGTATATACATATTGGACTATTTCCTTCCGTCCGTCATATCTTTCATTGCAGAGAAATACAAGCTGTCTAGAAGGGAAACTGGGTTTACTGCCTCTTGCGTTCCATGTTGTCCTTCTGCGCAGATTTATTTGCAACATGTCATGATTTTCATCAGTGACTTTGTTTGTTATGCTGTTATCACTACTTTGTTTACAGATGAGCAAGGTGAACTGAACCCGGTTTGGAATATGAGCATGTCGGATACTTCCTTTGTCGCTACTTTGGTTGCTGCATTGCAATAAACAAAAAACCAGAGATATAGTCATTGGGAAAGTGGGTGAATACTGGGAACCAAAGCCAGTCGATTCCTCATTTAAGATATCAAATGTGACAGTGACAGATTCACGCAAAAACCAAGAGAATATTGCATTTGCAAAAAAAGTATTCGCATTGGGCAATATATATAGACGTTTTCAAAGTTCAAAATTGCTTTGTTCTTTCCCTTCGCATTTCTTTTACGCTTAAACCAACAACAGTTTTAATTTCTTTTTGTTGTTGTTGTGTAAGAGAAATGCTGCACAAATAATGCACCTGCTTTTAAACATTTATGAAGTGATGATGACACGAAAATCCAAATAAAAACAACGTAATAAATATTTATGACCACATAGATGTTCGGGGAATGGCAAATTCATTAACCTCAATCCAACATCAGATTACAGCAATTGCGTAGATTTTCTCAAATACTTTTAACTAGCTAAATGCCATTTTAAACTTAGAATTCAAATATTTTAGCAGAAACTGACAAAACATTTTCTTCTAAAAAGATGATACGAAATATCATCAATCTAGCTTCTTTACTTGCTTCTTTTCTCCATGGTAATGAAAAGCCTCTAACAAACAAAATCTAGTCAGCACTCCCATTATTTTTTTCCATTTCCTAATTTTAGACGCTCAATGGACAATTCAAGGTCTCTATTACCTATTTTTACTCATAAATATCCCATTTACCTATTTTCGGAAAATTAAACCATTTCAACACTTAATGAAAAAAAATTCTTGTTTCGTTGTCAGTTTATCCGAAATATATATCTCCTATTCCAGTTATTTAAAAGCATCTGCTTACTTGTTCTGGTGGCCTTGATCTTATATTTAATTAGAATAACCTCGGCCACTACTACTGTTGTACTAGGGTTTTCAATTCTATTTAGACTTCCGTCCTCTATGACGAGAACAGGAAACGGGAAATTTATGTGATGCAAAAATATATAGACAAAAAATGGGTTTATTCAGACAGTAGGTTTTTTCTCTCCTTGGAAGATAAAAAAACGCAAGAATAATGTATGCTTCTTATATCGATGTCACGATTGTATAATCGTCAAGAAAGTATGCGCCATTTCCTTTGTGATCAAATGGAAACGAACTATTTTCAGAACATTTAACTGCATAAGCGCACATTATCTTGGGACATGATGCTATATTTATTACCACTCTGGAGCAAAAATAGCTTTACACACGATCATATATATTTTTCTCTCTTGGAAACTTTTTCTGAATTTCAAAATATTGAAAAAGACATCACACTCAACGAACCGACTATAAGAAAAACAAGTTGTTACTTACGACGATCATGCAGTGAGAAGTGATATGCACATGTTGATGTGATGACTGAGGCCATAAATTTCCCCTGGAAGTAGAGAAGAGAATCAGACTAGACCCATAGATTCTCCGCTTAATAGTCTTTACATGATAATAAATAGTCAATTCTACACAGTTTAATTGGTAAAACAGCCAATGACGAGAATAAAAAAACATGACATGAAAATAGGCAGAATTCATAATGGCTGTAAAATACCAATATGTTGCATAAAATCGGTGCAGTTAACAGATGGTCCATTCCACGTTACCGACAGTCTCAAATGCCGCCCGAATATAATCTCTTCATTGTACTCCTTATTAATAAGAAAAAACAATGTAAAGAGTACCTATAAGGAGCTGATAAGCAAAAAGTACCTGTGTACCTTTTTGTCTCATATGCAGTCATTACCAAATGGGATATTCTAGTAGCGCTTTAGTGTGTGTCACATTGGTTGGAATCATTTCAATATAAGTGCTATTCCCACTTTTATACTTCTATCCTGATTCAAATGATGCAAGGCAAATACACACCAATTAGGTTTACATATCTATATATATTTTTGCATCAGTTCAAATTATATGATATTTTATTAGCAAAACGTTACTAGATTAGTACAACCGGCGGTATTTTCCACACTTCATCTTTTTTGCTGGCGGTGTTTTCCACACTTAATCTTTCTCAGGCGGTGTTTGAGACTGGCGACATCAGAACGGACGGTGTTTTCCACACAATCGTTAACAGAAGCAAATTCGCTAAATAATTTTGCATAAAAAGTTAGCCTTGAACCTCTCGATGAACAAATCCCTACTGAGTGGTGACGATTTGTGATTGTTTAACTTTCAACACACTTATATAACCATATATGTGCAACAAAAAGTGGTGCGATGATGCACCCATCCAAATTTGCGTAGACTCAAAAGCAATAGAAATGTCCCATGATTTTTGTTAAAATGTTGTCTTTTCACACGGCATTTCTATTTCTGCATCCTTTTTTTTAAATCACTGTGTGGTTTACTATATCGAGTGTTAGAAACGCATAATTGGAAATTTGACCCAGATGAGAGGACAAGGTGAAAAGTTATGAAACAGATATTCTTGAAAAAAAGTTAGAAGGTCAGTAGGAAAGAATTTTTGTTAAAACATCAAATAGGTAGTTGATCTATTGCTACAACTACAATATTTATCCCATTTGCCTTATATCATGGTAGTATCCTATATACTTAGGAATCCCGAGATATGCATATATTCTAATTAGAGAAAATGTGTTGAATGTCAAGTGCGAGGCTGTGTAGAATTTCATAGGTTCATTTTTTAAAACGGTGACAGCTCCCCCGAAACTCACTCCCACAGTATCAAGTAACATGGGAAAAATGTACTTGAGACTTAATTTTTTTTGCAGATTTGGCGTTGCTGGAGGTGTTGGTTCGTTCTTGTTTAGAAAATAATACACATATGCTGTCAACATGACTAACGATAACAATTGCTTAGAGATTATTTGAAAGGATATTATAATCTACTCACATGGAACAAAGTCCTTAATAATAACAAAGGGACTGTCAAAACAGTAAAACAGATTATCGTTGTATAATATACTATTTAGCTAATTCTTTATCACTTATCGTTTAAAATATGTGAAATGAATTCTTCTTGAAAAGATTAATGCGCATAAAATATGATTTTTTTAGCATATCGTTTGTGTCGACTCTGTGTTCATTGCCAATTCTGCTGCTTAAATAATAACAGGACCAGGACCTCGGAGTCTGTTGTGATAAAAATAAGTAAGGACTGCTGCTGCGTGGTTTTAAAAAATCCATCAGGATGCATAAAATATATTATTAAAGAAACGGATCCAAGTTTCTTTACGACTGTTGGGAAAGCTTTGTGGTGGCATGCCTCATTTGAATTAAGATGAAAACGGCTGCAAGACGAAAATAACGGTAATAAGGCGTGGGAGAGATGGTGGAAATTGCAGTGGCAGAAAGCAATCTGTGGAAAACATTGTTTTTTATGTTATTTCACCAAATAAAAACAGACTTACGCTTTTACGTTGTGAATATTAAACATTAAAAAAATTGGAGTCATAGTTTATTTATGGCGTTATTTTTTGTGAATGAATATTATATTTATAGATCATCTTGTACAGTCACGACTTCCCATTCCCTTGCAAATCAGTTTTTTACATGGGCGGCATCTTCTCATGAAACGAAGTGAAACAGAGTAGCTATTATTGAGCATACATAACAATAGTATTGACAACAGAGATTATTTTTCGCGTAGTATGAGTAGCATTCATATTTCTAAAGAATAAATAAAAATATTCTTGATGTGGGGCTGTGTAAACCTTTTGCACAGGTGTAGTAACAAATCTGTATAATTAGTAATTATATGGTCAACATGTCCTCTTTCTCAGAGTAACTTGACATTCATTTCACACATACTATTTAAACAAACGATAATTCGTGGTACTTGCTAAAGACAATTTGCAACGCATTCATATTTTTATGCTCTACACATTACATACAAATTACATAATTCATCACAAAAAGCTGGTATTACAGCGGTAGTGGATCATGTTTCCTGGAATCCGCCGTTATCGTAGGATCTACTGCCGACCCTAATTTGTTTACCGTTTACAGGGGTAGTCGTCCATGCTGTTGCGCCATTTGTACCATTATTTCGCCAGCTCATTTCATGGTCATTTTTATGAGATACTGGCGTTGTACTTGATGGGTACATCTTTTGGAACTTTCTAATGATCTTCACAAGTGCAGGATGGATATATTTCTCATCATCCTTTGTCATCTCGCTTGGTCCTATTTCATTGTATTGATATTTTAGTTTGTTGTTAACATTCCAAATATCATTACAAAATATTTAATGACGGATAGGAGGAAAAGTGTTCAATACCTGTTAGCAAACTGACGATCACACCAACAATAACAGTAACAAATGTCCCCACTAATGGATAGAGTAAGTAGCTGAGATTGAATACCTTCATGATCCCTTCCCTGGAATGTTAGCATTTTCAATTAGATTTTTTTGAAAAATTATTTATGACTTGCCAAAAAGTACACGCATCTGGATATGATCTATAACTATTATGATTATAGCTTGGTTTAGTTCACGTACACAGGCTCTTGATGCGCATACAGGGTGTTGTTTTGTTGGATGTACACGGCTGTCAAATTTGCAACCTTGGAAAGTGTTTCATTACTGCAGTTCTCAATACTTGAAGGTAGTGGCAGTTCTGCTCTGCCAAAAGCAAAGCTTCCAAATCCAATGGTTAATCTAATAAAAAAGAATAATTTGTAATGTGACAAAATACGTATTTAATGTCTAATGGATTATTATCATGTCATAATATAGTTAAAATTTCATACGAGATCGCGTGAGAAATTAACATTCCGGTAATCGCACCCTGTAACAATATAATCATTTTATAACAACGAAAAAGCAAACTATAAAATATCATTCAAAAAATATAAATCCTTGAAATCGACAATTCGCAGATTTGACTTCGTCATACATAATAATTATATATCCTGATTTTTTCAATATATGTCATAATTATGCTTGCACAATCCTTTGCATTGTTGTGCTATACGGGTAGAAAATTTTCCTTACTTTGGAATTGACAAATGGAAGAAAGACGCCTAACAGAAAGACACCTAGTAATGGCCCGGCCACAGTCCCATTTAAAACCAGAGCAGCTTTCAACACACCCCCAAGGCTTCCAGCTGCAAATCCAAATCTGAAAGAGCAAATGATTGAGTCATTTATTGAGTTGACAAATCACTGCCAGTATATCTCTCTACAGGTTGTCCTTGAACATAGAAATATATTTTTTTAAATCCAGCTAGATGCACAATACCGTGAGTATCTTTAACTGCTTACCCAATAGTCACGAGGCCATATACTAAACCTGAAAGACAAGTTGATTATATAAAATTAGGTAAGATATATAGCTTCATGGTCTTGATAGAATAAATTAAGCTCCTTGGGTACAAAGTTCGTCTCCCCTGACAAATGTATATTACTATGTACATAACTTTGACTAAGACTATGGTATAATGGTAGGTAAGTTCGCAACTTTACATAATTAAAAGTTTTCATTAGCACGACTCACTACGCCAAGGCGAAGGTGCCAACAAATCCTACCTTGCCCCTATACTCGTTTAAAACGGATTGAAAAGTTCACTTTGACTTTGATTTATCACATGGTGACAACAATATGAATTAAAATTCATCTTAGACAAATAGACCTCATCTCAAGATCGAAAATTACTTGATTTATGCTACCTTATTTCATATCGATTTTCCCATCATATCAAATGCTGCTAGTGCCTATAATAGGCAATGACATAAAACAGCGAGTGCAAAGTGGAAAATGAGATAATATTTTTTACAGTTTTCTAGTTGTATAAGGTTTATAGATCTTGAGGCATTTTTTTGCATACTAATATACCTACAGCATTCCTATTCAAATTATGCTGGTTACTAGTCACTATCTTGTAGCATTTGTATATCAATGTAAAAAATGATTTTTTCGGGTTATGCTATTCTTGAATCTAAACAGCCTTGAAATAATGGGTTACCTATAATCTTTGTGACGTGTCCTTGCTGTTGATCCTCTAGGTTCCTGAAATAGGCACTCTTGGTGAAAAAGTCCTGCCACGTGACAGCTGCCAGGGAGTTTAGTCCGCTGGAAACAGTGCTATTTAACAAAATAAACATAGAAAATAAACCGATTTTCTCCCAAAGTTATTGACTAAAGCAGCAATTAAATCAACAGGAAACTACATATAGTTTCATGTTTGTGGGGAAATGGATGAGCAACTCCGAAACAAAATGCATAGACATGGCAAAAGTGCTGCGAATGTATCTCAAGGTCACACAAAAATCACTCACAAAGCTGCCAACAATGTCTTCAAATTAAGCCATCCATCCTGTTATGAATTCATATAGAGTGATTCAACGGAAAACAGGCACGTTTCACTCTATTGTCAGTAATATCCGGGGTTTATAATAGATAATATTCTTATTTTGTGTGACGAGGTTGTACGCATCATATTAAGTGTCAATTTAAAATTGGTTCGTGATTATGTTTACATATTTCGTTTCACACAGATTTCATAATAACAGTGTAAACATTCTCAGCGTGTACAGCAATGATGCAAAAAATTGCAAACATGATATGCGACAGCCCAGACAGTTTCAAAAGGAGTTCCATGATATATTCAGGACATATTATGATATACCTACCTACCTATGCAGTATTCTGTCATAAAGTTTTGATGCTTTAAAACCTTCAATAAAAAGGTTTGTGCTCCCCATCATAGGAAGTTAATTACAGAGGAGAGAAATTGGAATTAATGTACGATACATTTTTATTCATTTTAATTAAAATATCAACACCTCTCGAATTTTAATGAGTTTATCATTTATTTTCCATTGAAAATCCTTCTTTACTGTGCCCCTATTACATACGTACATTATGTACAATTGTTTATTATTTTTCAAAAAGTCCATTTTGCAAAAAAAATGCTCATTATCAGGTGCATGGCATTAGGAGCTGTAATACTGCTCGGGTTTTCAATGAACAATGGAACACGAACGCAACTGGTCCAGTGAGATTGGTTTAATCTTTGTTATTGCAACATCATTGCAATCATAATATTGTTGAGTAGAAAATTAAAAGTCTTTCCGTGTGCTACACTTTCTTCGTGCTGGCATTGGAAGAACATGTCGAAAAGTAATTTAAATGAATGCAGTTTCTCATGAAATCTGCCGTTCCGTTCTATTGCACAAGTTTGTTATGTGCACGGAAGACTTATTAAGACTTATACACTATGTGTAAGCTTTTGTACTTTTGTACTTTTAAACTTGTCTGTTCCACCGGTCGTCCCACTTGTATTGCCATAATTTTGAAAATCATTAAAAATTACTCATTGAAAACTCTCATAGACTCAACAATATATCGACACATAATTAAACCTTGCGATGTCATATTATTTGCTGGCAGGAACAGTTATCCTGGACTTACTTCGAATTACAAGTTTATTACATTGCATAGGTGTGAAGAAATAAAAATAGCATGAATTAACGGTGATTTTAAAGTATGGTTTAATCTATCTTGGTAGCACGTCTTCAATTGACTACACTCCCTTTGGTAGGCATGGTTCATTGTTTATATTATTTACCTACAATCTATTCTAGTAAATGGCATTGACAATTTAATTGCTTCCACGCCATCAAAATAGGAACTGGCAAATACTTTCAAAATTTTGAACTAATCTAGGCAACGTTTGTAGATATAAAATTTGTTTCACACGTTTTTCTCCATTCGTGTATAAATTTCCATGAAGCAGTAACATAATTAACTTCCTTCACACTATTTTGGTCTGATCCTAATATCTCACTTTTATATACATAAAATAATATACAAAAATGAAACGAAACAATGAATTCATGACTCATGCAATCTATATATTATGTATAATGTTGGATGCCTGTAAGTATGTACATTGCTATGGATGAATTTGGAAGATCACGGTCCATACGTTTGCAAAATTCATGGGGAAAATATAGATACAGAAGTGGGTAAGTTATTAAGTAGCTGCTATATTTAATGCTTGGTTAAGAACGACAAAATATTTTCAACAACTCACCTCAACGATCCCGAGTAGAGACAGGCAATGAAGAGACCCATTAATCCTGAAATCGGTGATAAATGCTCCAATACAAAGTACGGGGCAATTTGATCCTTCTTCGTAATAAAACCAAGGAGCATAGGATCACAGCCAGCATAATTAGCAAAAATGATTAGACTTGATAACACAGCAAGTGACATGGTGAACGCTACCTAAAAAATTAATCCAATTAGTCACAAAAAAATTAAATCTCATATGTCATGCCTAGTTAAATTTGGCAATCATTCTTCAAAATTAGATTATTATAATATGTTATGAATATTTCCAACGTACTAAAGGAGCTGTCAAAAGTAACGCCCTGAAAGTATACATATATAAAACGAGACAAATGTAATACCAGCATTTATTTTCGAATGGAAGTCTAAAGAAAATTAGTATTAGTTTCCTTACATGAAAGCTTTCTTATAAGACGGCATACTGCAATATCTTTGTACTGTAGTTTGATGACATCCATACGCGCTTAGCCAAAATACACCTTGTCCAAAAAATATGTTCAGTGTCGTATGTCTTGTAAATGGGTCAAACTTCAAGCTTTATAAAACAAACAAGTAAAAGTCATCACTTGAATCTACCAGTTCGTTTCAACGACAAAAATATTAAGAGATTTCTTCTGTAATTTCATGACGCATTCTCACTTAAGAAATTCTATCCTATTGTATTCACTAGCAATTTCGAAGGACTTGAAAAATCCACCGGCATTAATGGAGCCTTGAGAAAACAAATTAAAAAATTAATCATGGTTCGCTCCTGAACGACCGTACCAGACACGAAGATGTTATTGACCGGTGCAGTGAATGCAGTCTATGAATCCAGTTATTAAAATGCATGTGATATTCATCGATACGACCATTTATTGGCAAGTCATATATAGTAATTAAAAATCTGAGTAATTCTAGGTAATTGGCATTTAAATACTTTTCAATATGGTAACTTGGAATTTGCTTGTTTGGACTTATGCAAAGAATAACACACCAGCTTATTACAGACTAGTGAATAGGTATTACTGTAATTTGCAAATTGCAATACTTTGCAATATTCCATTCAATAGTCTGGCGGCATGCTGTTTTGTTGACATTGTTGTCATTGAAAGGCTAAAATTGCATGAAATGAAGTGTGAAGTAAACCAAACACGGCAGTCTTGCTAACTTTACGAGCGAAAGGAAACTCGCTGTCCTTCTCGTTTTTTTTCGTGGAATCCTCAATTTGCTGCATTATTGGCAACTTTGTTTTGTTGGTTGAACGAATTAAGCAACAATGTACAACTTATAATTGTTATAGCTTGCAAGCTGTTATTACACGAAAGTTTCATATATGTAGATATGTACAAATCATTTAATTGTTGAGTAGGTCATCGAATGTCGATTTGGACTCATGGCACTCATTATGATAATAGCTATATGGTGACGATGATTAAACAAAATATTCAGTACTCACAATACTCGTATAGAGAGCTGCCGATCCGCCAACAGCAATCACTGAAATCCAAATGGGAAAGTCCACCACAGCATTTAGTGCAAGTGACGGGGCTAAACAAGAAGCAAAGTTGACAATCGCAAATATCATTAAAAATGTTTAAACAACTGTATGAGCTATCCTTCATGCAAATACAGTTCTGTAAATAGTTTAAAACATGATCAAGCCTAAAAATCAAACAATAGTAACTCTTGTTTGATACTTATGTCCACGGTCAGTCAATCATCAACGTACTGAATATTGCATAATAGGACAATACTTTTCATGATGACATTAGAAAAAAATATCTGGCACAACGTCAAATTACATAAAACACTACCTATAGTACGCAGTACCCAATCATAATATGCAAAATAACCGTGTAGGTTTTATTGGCTACCATTATCATCGTGTAATCATAGTGTTTGTGCCTTTTGTCCTGTAATTATAAACAAACAGGAAAAAATATATAATGTTGATGGGTACATACCGTAAAGCACCACTCCCATATACAAAACAATTTGTGTTATAAACGTCAATGTGGCAAGAATGCGAACAGTCTCCGATTTGAACCTCAGTCCCAGATACTAAAAGCAAAAGTGAAATTTTCATTGAAGTAATAGGCAGATCACATTAAAACCGGGACAAGTTTCCCTTCTACCACTACATCATGTCATATAAATTTTTAATATTGTTGAGAAACATGGTGGCCTTCGGCAAATGAGTCGTTAAAATAAGTCTGGAAGGAGATTCTCTACCTCATATGCACTTGTCAACTGTAATCCATACAAAGTTGGTAGGAATAAAAGCCCACCCAATGGGATGTAAATGAAAGGACCTATAACCATTTCTGCGATAATACTTCCATGTGCATAAATCTCCCCTGCAAAACCTGAAAGAATGTAGATAATATTTGATATAAAACAAGGGCGAGTACCATTCGTAACTAACCAGATATATCAAGAAAATGCAAAAAGTTGTCATGTTCATGAACTTTTTACGTAGGTAGGTACAATATAAATATTCATAATAATCTACCTAGGACAAGAATAGCAGACATGTAGGTTGCCAACAGACTCTGAAAATAACGCCAAATATATTTTTTTTTCATTTTAATAAGAGCAAATTTTCATTCTAGATGGGAATTTAAAAGGGAATAGGTATGTTAGCATATTTTGTAAGCATTTTTGTTATAATCATGGATTGTATGAATACTTTCTGTATTTTATGTTTTCAATGCATCATTTAGTTTGTGTCGAGTAATGAGTATTTTGACGTACCAAACTGGTAGGTATTATTGGCATGGATCTGCCACCTGTAACAACAAAGCAAACAAAATAGTAAAAAGTCGTGCTGCTCAAGTCGGCAAATAGGGATTGCCAATTGTTGATGCTGTTGAATCTGATGGAAAAAACAACACGTGCACACAGACACACGGATCTATGAACCTGAATAAATATTACATGTTCAAAAGCAAGAAGCGTACACTGTCGAAAAAACGGTACACGATGTGAATTATAAAATGCAGTAAATGTCAATTTTATACTGCAGCTACATCAATTTCTTGAAAAAGCCTTAAATTTTCATGTGGTTTAAGCAGTGCCGAATACGGAATTTTTCCGAATACATGGCAATATTTTTTTAAGTACAAAGAATTCTGCCTTACCCACAAGCAAGTCTGAATTTGTTTTCTGCTTTTTGACGAACGCATAATAGACGCCAATTAACATAGACACTGCTATAGTGCCTAAGAAGACGACATAGTCCATTATACTAAACTGGCCAGCCATGATGTTGCTTTTTCGACCACTGGACACACAAGTATGTTAAATTACTAGCTGATAAAATATGCTAGAAGAAATTTTTTTCTCAGAAGATTCTTCGATTTTGGTCAAATTAACTTTTAATTTTTCATGAAAACGATAACTTTAACTTTACTTGAAATAACAGACACAATTTATATTTAAAACTCAAACTTAATTCTCTTTGGCCTTAAAACATGAAGACTTTTCTTGACAAACATGAACACACACACATATTGTTAAAATGAGGTATACACGTGAGGTGATACATTGCAAACATTAATTCTAGCAATAATCCGATATTTTCTCTTTCAATCCGCCTGTTAATACTAGTTTATTAGACTGACAATGAATGAACTACATTGATTTTTACTGCTTCACAGTTAGCATAATTAATTTATCTTTTATATCCTCAGGAATGATTTTCCACAATAATCGTGAGTTGTTGATGGCGTTTAGAGTTAAAAATAGTTCACTTCACGTTGACGATGAATGCTGCTCACGTTGTGTGATGATAATGGTACAAAGGAGTTAACTGGTTTGCTGTCCTAGCGTCTCTGCAA
>JAHZMV010002704.1:0-16542 GCA_027743765.1 Coecobrya sp. COE2 | reverse complement strand
GTTTCCATGGGGGCAAGTGAAAGTAGCCCGTGTCCTCAAGGATGTATCGGATTACCCTCATCCATCGCTGCCACGTTTCCTACCGTTTCTGCCATAAGCGATTATGAGCGAATTGAAGCTGACCTTGCCGAAAATTCTCAGACGATTGCAAACGTTATATCAGTACCGGTTCAACATGTTCCGGTTGTAGGCTCCACAGTCGCCGCAATTTTTCCCATTCTGGTGTCACTCAGTTTGCAGGATGTCAACAACGCGCTGACCAAAGCCTTCATCAATGAACACATCACTGACAACGAGCTACAAAACATACATTCCGAAGTGCAAGTGCTCAACAATATATTGTGGTGGGTGGGAAATCACACAGGGGCGCATCAAAATACTGATGAAATAGCAAATGACGTATTATACGTTCAACGCCGGATGGAAACTATTTTTCAAAAGTTTCGGAACAAAAGGCACGTTCTCCGAAAGTATCCTCTTGTGACATTAGTTCCGTTTGCACAGATCACTGGCATTCTCCAATCTACGGCCCACCTTACAACAATACTCCTTCCTCGAAAGAAAAATTATAATATTGGATTACTCGAGAATATTAAAATTACTACGCAAGAAATGGCGAATGAGTTTATAGCAGCGAGGACCACAAGGGACAAGATATGGCCAAGAATTTGCGATGCACCCAATACTAATTGGAAGCAATGCGTAATTAATGACATTCCTTGGAGTGGAGAACCGTTCCGCGGTGATTTGGCATATCCGGATAATACGTACGGAGCTTTGGCAGCCTTGAGACCAGACTGTCGCACAGACAGAATGCATAACTTGTATTGTCATTCGGTTGCTTGTGTCCGTTGTACCTCGTACACCGTTGTGGAAAATACCGCTTGGGATAATCCTTTCATAAGCCTAATCCTCTTAGTGATAAAAGGGTCAATTTTTATGACTTTTCCAAAATGTTTCCTACTCCGACAATATTTTTCTTTATACAAATTGTATAATTTAGGTACATATACATATGCGTAATATATTTACTACTTGTTTAGTCTTATTTCATTTAAAACTAAATACAACTTTCATAACACCTAAATGTGCTATCAGTTAAATCAGAGACCAGCCGTCATTAATTTTTAATAGAAAATTCAAAATTTATAATCATATAATAATACTCGATATTTCGATATATTAGATAGTACCAGTCCAATACAATATATATAAAAAAAATATTCAAGTTTAGAATTACCCTTCAGTTTATCATTACTTAGAAAATAAACCAGAAATAAATCATTACTTTAATTACGTATCGCTTACCTTAAACTTATACAATATGTCTTCAATTGTCAAAATTGAAACTTTTCTGAATAATTAAAACTAATATTCAATGATTGGCAATACAAATTGGCTATACAAAGGTAATGGTAATTTACAGAGGAAGTTGGAAGATTTGGGCAAGTTGTTCCATTATATTATGCCTGACAGAACGTTATGTACACGTGTGAACAAGCAATATAACTAGCAATATGGAAATGATATTATGGTTCACCTGAGAAATGATGTATGATGTGTATTTTCCTGTATACCTACTTGCCACAGAATTAATACATGTAGTTTATGGTCTTTGTCGGAGTAGGTAACATTTTTGGGGTACCATAAAAATAACGGCTTAGCTACTAATCTGCACCCTTTTTAGCATTAAAAGAAAGGCTTAAAGTTAGCGGCATACTCCACAACTTGGTTTTCCACACAGTCGCTTCAAGCGTCTATGACATTATTTACAATGTTGTCATATTTCATGAGTTGCATATAGTAATTTTAAAGTTAAGTACTTTGAGTATGGTGTTCACTCAACAAGAATATACAAGAGTAGTCTGCGTTATTATTTCCAACAATTTTTTCTGTACATGTCTATCTTCAACTTTATATTTTCTCTTGCGATCTTGTAAAAAAGCAACAGTGATACTTATTGTTGATTTAATTTGTTTCTGAAAATATGTTGTTAAAAAGTAGTCATAATTATTAACATTACCAAAATGTTGCATGTGATATTCGCATAGGATTTTTTTTCATATTATTATGTAGTTTTCTGCAAATTTATATTGCAGTATGTATGCAAGTCTTCTCTTGTTTTTTTGACGTCCTATCAGTTCTGAATTGTAAATAAAATTATTTGGATCACGGTCTTCCTTTATTTTAAGGATTCATTTAAATTGTTGAAGTGGGGTTAGTAATCTACATTTGCAGGACTTGAAATCTTTCAGTTGTTGTTTGCTGGTGTTGACATTCTTTACTGTTGTTAGTTTTCAGTGGTTAGTAAGTCTACTTATTTTACATCAATTCAGTATCATCAAATCAGCAGGTGAATCAAAACGTAAACATATCAACTTAAAACCTTGTTCCAGACTATATAATTTAAAGACAAAAAAGTAAATCAAAGTCTATCAAAATGTTCACCGTTAAGAAATTCACTTTCGGTCTCGGTTTGACCGGCATATGGAATAGTTTTAGCTGATGATATGTGCTGCCCAGTCCCATGCACGATTCTATTTTCATTTCTGTTTGTCACCAAATAAATCTTGGAAATTTTTGCTGAATGACATTGACTAACAATTTTGATAAAACTTTATAATGCTAGTCACAAAGACGACATAATATTTACTGGATATCTCCTAACATTAATGTGTTTGGGTTTATTTAACCGAATAAATAGACTTACATACCTAGTAATATTCGCAGAGCTTTCAAATATCCATCTTATACAGCCATTTTAATGCAGCGTCATTAGTTTTCATGCACAAAATATATTTGCATGTATGTACTAGGTATATTATCTCATCATCCGAGATTTATCCACAAAGGGGTCCTTCAGGTAAAACAGTGTCAAATATTGCGCGTACGTTTGTTCTTTCTAAAGAATGTTTTAACCATTACAAGCATTTTATCTATCTATAACTTACATATCAAAGGCAAATTCGACAACGTAAGGTTGCAACGTGGTGAATGAACGGCAATAAAATGCTAATACATACCATTGTAATACAAGGTGCATAATAAATAGAGTTTTCTTTCATTTTTTGCAAGCACTTTTCTGTGGTTAATGAACTTCGCACTAGGTCATGCAGTTGCATTACCACTACTGCCACACTGACAGATTGACACACATACGTTGCATCATAATGCATCCAGCCGTAACGCTTACAAGCCGAAAAATCAATATAGGTATTATTGTTGTCGCTCTTTAAGTAGGAAGGATTAAGTGGGCCGTTCATATACAGAGTGAGTAAATCTTAAGGTTTACAGATTATGATAGAATTTAGACAAAATAACATCAGTTAGCTTATTTTTCAACTATAAGCGCTGTCGTTATTACCTAATGAATGATGTGCTAATTTAATTAAAGTAATGTATGAACGTTACATTTTGAATAGTGAAGAATTTTCTGATACAGAATGATACTGGCTGGATTCATTGAAGCATGTGTCTGTATTCATCTAAATTTGCAGCATATAGCAATATAATCAGAAATGTGCTAACTCCGCCTTCTCCAGGCTTTCGCATGTAAAAAGCTATGTTGAGAACGCTTCATGGTATGACTATGTTCGCCGTGAATATAAAAAGTTAAACTTGTTCGATGGCACCAAGCAAAATAGCAAAATCATTATCCTGTATATGGATGCCACTGAAGTTAAGCTTGAATGGGGTCATTCAAATAATATGTCGCCGGTCGAAAAATTATAATTTTTTAATCATCACTTCATCAGAGAATCCGTAACTACCAGTAAATTATAAAATTATTGCCGCTAATGAAGTGCAGTTCGATAGATTTTGAAGCACTTTACAGAAAATAATTGTTGAATGACGCCATTCGAATACATAGCGGAATGATAATGACTTGGGAGTCTGCATGACACTAGCGTGTGTATGTATTCATGAAAAAAATCATTACACATCTCAATGCAACCGACAATATATTTGCTATATTATAGATGTATGTCCCAAGTTTTTGCAAGGATTTTTTGATGGTTGAGCGAACCTCTCATTATTTTCTGATTCACATCTGCTTGGTTTATTATGTTAAAAAATCCAAAATGGAAACTGGCAAAAAAAATTTCATCCAAAAGGGTATCTTGTTCATGCTAGCGGCATTGACTTTCTTTGAATTTTGGTAAAAAGTATTCAATATTTATTTTAATTCGGCTTATTTACTAATTTTGAGCAGTTTTTAGTGAATAATTATCGCACGACTGTAATTCTGGATAAAAAAATGACTTTTTAAAAGTAAATAAGTTTGCGTGAGTATAAAGTTTTCGTAGTTTTTAAGTGACAATTATAGTGCACTTTCCCTTAACTCGATTAATAATTGTTGTAAAAATATTAGGTTTTATACAGGCATACAAGGACACGCCATTTAAAATGGGCAATTACGACTATATTTTCTTGGCGGACAAATGGCGGATCGAAAAGTTAATGACATCCGGATTCAGGATACCATATTACGAATCCCTAACTACCTTCGAAAGTTACAAACGTAAGCACTAAATTTTGTGACGACAATGAACAGTAAAAAACATTGCAGAATATTTTATAATAAATACTTAATATGAAAAAATAATTATTCGGTTATGGTGATACTTTGCAGCCTTACCGTAACAATGGGACACATTCATTTTTTGGTATATTCAGAGAGAGCTGAATGAATATGGTAATTAGTCAATGTTAAAAAAATAAAATAAACATAGCCACAACAAAGATAAATTCACAGGACAATTATTTTAGATTTTTTTGGTAGCTTAATGTCATGAGAATTGGCTTGCTGCTTTCCAAGAGAAAATTCGCTGTGTACAAAATATCTTAAATATTGTTTCTGCACAATGGAAGGACATGTTCATCAATGACGCCTATTTGTCCGAACAATTTTTGAGACAAAGATGACTAAACAAGGAAACCAGGTGTGGTTACTATTTTAAAATGTTAAATACTACCACCTTGAGGTTTGTTCAATATTAGTAATATTATTATTTGCTGATCAAAAGTTTTAAAAAGGTGATAATTCAAAAATAGTGGTTTACATTGTTATCTAGATATAATAGTAATAATGAGTTACTGAATAATATTTTTTGTGACCAGTTTAACTAACAATGCCAACAACTGCTCAGCCACTGGAAAATTAAAAAAGGAAAGCGATAATGATGGCATCCATCCATGGATTTAACTGTGAGCTTTGAATTTATGGAGTAAAGATATGTTGATGTTACTGTTGCCCAAGGTAATTTTTATGAATACAATGAACAACCGTTTACGTAATTAAATTACCTAATTAATTTATAAATTAAAGTACCTAATTAAATATGGAACACATACGTAATTGTTTTTACAGGATAAAATTAGTGGACACACCGACTTCTACTGCTAGTAATCGGAGTCAAAAAGCACTTGGACTAATAGAGAGTTATTACACTTCTGGTAGCTCTGATATGTATAATGAACATGGCAAAAATATCATTCAATGATTTATAATTTACAAGTATGCAGATAAAATATGAATTTTATCACAAGAATTATGACAACAGTTGAAAGCGTATGTTTTAAATTTTTTAGCGCTGTTAAAAATTACATAAAATTATAAAGATAATATATTTTTAGTTAAATTAGGATCACAAAATATTTTAAATACGCTACTACTAGCATCATACGTGTTTAGGCAGGTGTTGTGTAAAATTATTAATTATTAATATAAATTGGCATTACTAAATACTTTTTACCGTTTAAAACTCATTTTCATGCATTTATACCCAATGGTTTTGTTCTCATTATATAGGATTATTAATAAAATACAATACTAAATTGGAAACAGGGTAGTTAAAAATATATGGAAACCTGTTCATGTTTCTTTAATTTTTATTAATACAATTTCAGACATTATTCTCATTATATGGAATTTATAATATAATATTAGACAGAAGAAACATGAAGTATGATTAATCAGTGCAAAAAATCTTTCTTGTGTAGGATTACATTTTTGTACAGAATTGTCATTTCCTTTCTTTTAAAAATTTCAAATGAGTTATTGAATATTAACTTATGATTTAATATTTTTTTATGGAGAATACCAATAGCTGATAAAAGGTTTATCACGAAAATGATTGCAGTACTAAACACGAAATTAAATAGTTTGTCAAGATTCCTTAGCAACAATAACTATTTTCCTAAAAATTCTAATTTTGAAATTGAAAGCAAATAAATCAATAAAATGAATGCCTTTTGAAAGAGACGATATGTGTAAATGTAATTTTAACTTACTCTTTTTTAATTCTTGCCATTTTAATTTTTTGGATGAAACGAATTACTAAAATTAAAACAAAACATGACCGGCTAGCTTATTTTCTCTTTTAATGATGAAAGTGTTTATTGGCCACGTGTAGACGTAGTAGGTATGTATAAGAGTGAATGCCGCTTTCACTACTCGGTTTGTGTTTCATACTCCGATAGAGTCCGACAGCACAGACTATGTCATTTTTGTAATGCAGGTCTTTGTTCATGCACAGCCATAGCTACTGCTTGCGTTATAATTGTATTGTTTTAAGTACTTAATATCAAAAGTTTATAATTATTGATTACGGTGTTAACAATTGTCCAAAATGAATTTTTAGATTATCTTGTTATCTTTAAATGACAAATAATAAAGTTGCAGGTTGTTATAATGTTTTAACGATGCAGTCTCTGATGGTCGTTCCTAGCTGTTTGGCTATAAAACGTGTCAAATATTAATAATCATGATTACTTAGCTTTTAAGCTGCTAGAATATTTTTGCCGTCGTAATAAGTTTCTTCAGATTTTGTTATATTTGATCGTGTGGACTATTGCAAATTGCAAATGGACTTGATTTTTGCAAATATTGGGTAGGGGGACACCTGTGGTGTCATCATCATTATGATCATGATCACTCTGGTTGCAACGTGCTGGAGATGGAATGCGAGGCAGTAGACAATGAGACTATACGCTACGCAAAGATGAGTAATCGGACTTAATAATTGATTAAGTTGTATGGTTGTAGTATGATATAGAAAATGCCTTTTTTATAAACAATATTTTTCTATTGGTGAGTATCATCATATATGTATCAAAGTGAATGTCCATGTATGCAACACCCGTTGCCACCCACAACATAAAAGTACTTGGGCAGCCAATGTTCCCTTTCTCCAATATTTTTCAGTGTGTCTGTATGTAGTAGGAATCTGCTTTCTCTTGCGATCTTGTGATGAAGCAATACCAACATAGTTAATAAGTCCTAATATTTTTGGCGATCCGGAATTTTAAAAAGTATTAAAATTATTAAAGTGAATCACATATTTTCTTTCATTTTCCTACAGGATTGTTTAAAAACCCTTTTTGTAGCCATTTAAGTGAGCATTTTATTTTTCTCTACGTTCCATTCACTCCCAGTTACCTTACTGTCAATACGAATTTTTTCCTTCTGCCGTGTGTTTTTTAACGATATTATTTAATTATTTGTGATGAAAGTTGTTGATTGTTGTTGACATTTTATCTTGATGAGATTTTCAGTGATTTTTGACCCCGTTCATTATTGGATCCGGTCAACATATTTCTTCCCAACTGACATTATTTTAACAGTGCTGCCTTTCCGTTAATACGACACCTGCATCTTCATTTTGTGTAGTTCATTGCTGTTGATAAGGATTATATTTTACTGTGCATCGTCAGAAGGTAATGATAATTAATCTTTAAAAATTGACTCAACGCTTCTCTATCAGATATCAGCAATTTATCCTGAAATAATATATTTTCTCTGTGAATTACAATTTATCTAAAGTTCATCTATAGACATGTTCACCTTCAAGAAATCCGCCTTTGGGCGCCGTCTTACCGGCATTAGGAATAGGTTTGGCTCAAGGTCTCGACGAAGTGTTGACGTTGAAGGGGCATCGTCTGTGTCATCCTCTGTTCCGGGACTAGTTGCAAACGAGGGGGCAGGTTCGTCTACTCCTGCAAGGAGAAGTCGTAACGTGATTGCTACAGTGGCGTCTAGAAGCGAGCCCATCCTTGGCCCACAGAGCAACCCCGATGACTTCAAACTTGTTGGTGAAAGTGGACGTGTCGTACCAAAAGCTCAATCTGCTGGTGCTGTCATCATTGCTCCTGTTCATCTGGACAGTGACGCCGTTATAAATGGCCAATCATCAAGCTTAAGAACGCGGTTCACCAAAAATTCTGGTGGCGTTGGAAATGGACAAGTAGCAGGTCCTGCGGTTGCAAGTGGAGATGCAGTGGAGTATGTCAACGGCGGCATTGGCAATCATCAGGATAACGGCGAAGAAGCTGGTGACATGGAATTGCTACCTGTTGGTGCTGCAGGACAAGAAGCCGCTGTAGTTGAGGTCATGAACCGTCCTCGGTATCTCCATGGATACTTTGACGTCATGTACATGACCGGAACGAGCCGAGTGGCCCCGAGAGCTTGGCGTGGAGACGAACTGTCAACCTGGTTTATGAACAACTTCTTCATGGTAAATAATTTAATTTTTATAACTCTCTCGTGATAAAAAATAATGAATTCCCGTCTATACCAATAGAATACATGGTCATTTCTATAAATTTTGTCATCTTTAAAAAATCAGGAATTCATCAAGCAGAAAGACTCAAGCTTCTTATAGTTGATAGTTAACAAAATTAATAATGCTGAATATCATATGAATGGCTGGAAGTTTTTAGATACGTAGAGAATCTACCAGTGTGACATATATTTTTATAGTGTACTTAAGGGTGCATTTCAATAATGAAGGTAGACTGGTAGTGAGGAGTGTAGTAATATAGCATGTGGTTGAGGTTCAATTATTCCTAATAAATTCCTGTTCAAGTTTTTTGACATTTAAATTCTATGGCAGTACTAATGAGCTTCTGATTTCAATGCTGGTTTCCGTTTTGTTCAAAAATGTGTGGAAGTTCCGGGTTTGTTCGCCATGAGTGCAATGATAAAATTGCAATACCTAATAATGTATTTAAGTGTACACAAAACCATAATTTCTACACATTTTTGAACAAAATGGAAGGTAACATTGGAATCAACAAATGCAAATTAGTAATCTTATACAATTTAAATGTCATAAACATTCATTTTAATTTTTAATCAATAAATGAACTTGATCAGTGATGCTGAAAAGTGTATGCTAAGCGTATTCTGCTTGTATATAGTGGGGAGAGTGGGAGGTGGTCTTGTGTCAAGCTCTGGGCAGCGTCCAATAGGAAGTCTGTTTACCTATGGTGAACTTAACTCCGGTTGATTCAAAAGAGAAAAATGGAAATGTTGTAATCGAGGCTTAAGCTCGCAAGAAGTGTCAGCTTTACGCCGACCATTAGGTTTTCCTGGTTAAGGCTAACATTATACTGGTAGCATACCTATCCTACCTACCAACATACCTAAAGGTAGCTTTTCCCTCTAACTTGCTCGCTAACTACAAACACACAGGTATTGTTTTCTGTTTAAAGTCCAAAGGTCAACGTTAAGACTTTAAAAGGTAATAATTTTCATGCCAATATGTCTCATAAAATTCTTCAAGTATATTAAGGATGGTATTGTCTTTGCATTCTACTTCTGAAGTTTCAATATGCTTAGGGTAGTTGCTGACCAATGGCAGCAGAAACTCCACACACCATCACAATAACCTACTGTGCGTAAAAACTTCTTATCATCGCTTACGCAGTAGCTCCAAGCTTCACTCACAGATTAAGATTTCCAGTGAAGGTTTAGTGACATTTGCTTTTCTTGCAAATACTAATTAGAATATTTTGATTCTAATTCTCTTTATGGTGTTTCTTAAAAATGCATGAAAGTCTAGATCTCGCCGTTTCTATGAGCGATGATTTCGTGACAAATACATTAGTAGGTATTACAAAATTTGTCATGAAATCATCGCTCACAAAAACGGCGAGATCTCAATTTATTCGCTAATAGTAAAATTTTATTATGGGGTCATTGCATGCATGTTATAACAAACTTAGTTCCGAATTAAGTACATTTAAGCAAGAGAATCGACCTAGAACTTTTGGTATAAATTACCTGCATAGTTACGGTTATTTAATATAAAAAAATATTAGGTTAGGTTCCTCCCTGATTCATTTAGACAGGGGACAGATTGAATTTATTTTGAATTACATTTGCGCATGCTAAACTATGGAATATTGCAACTTCCATAAAACAGCACCGTTCTATGCAATGGGTCAGTTGTGGTGTTGGGTGCTAGCAGATACGTCTATTTTCCGAATATGCTTAATTGCATGCAGCTTTATTTTTGTTACTGATATCAATAATAATAAATATCAGTATCGTTCTCATATTCACAACCTCGTTATGCAGCAGGTTACGTCAGACATAAGCCGGTAATGAAATGGCTAATCTACTATTGCAGCGTAACAATAATGCAGTGCAATTCAGTTGCTGTACATAGCTTCTTAACATGAGCAGGGATTCATATAATTTATAGAGTACTTATAAATTATTGTTATGGCATTTGAATGAAGGTTCCAGAGGAAAAATAGCCATGATCTACTCACTATATTCATATGAAATAACGTACAGGTGTAATCCTACCTGAATAATAATATTTTTCTGCTTATGACATTTGCCTACATAATTTACATACATCCTGCTTACTAGAATAGAATGACTCACCTTCAACATGCAACGGAAGTAAATGCCTATAAAATTTATTTCATTGCCGAAATTGTTAGATAAATATAATTGAATGTACATGTGGTTTTTTGCATTGTTCTTTTAAAGAAGGTTTTTATTAAATACGATAAGGAATAGGCACCGTTTTTATCTACTTATATAAATTTGTACAATTACATTTCGCTTTAAATAGGTTGTCTTCTGCATTGGAACTGCCCTCTCATGCATTGACTCGTTCAGTGATGCCAAGTACTCATTCTTGCACTTCATGAATGGAGAAGGGCTCAACTGGTTTGTGGATTCTAGCTTCAGCATGGCTTGCCTTGCTACGAAAGCATATGCAGCTTACCGCTTTACATTCCTGATTGATGAAATTGACCGGATGTTGGATATGATTGATGAGTATGAGAGGGAATACGACTCTCAAGCTGACTGCCACTGCAGCTATTGGAAATGGATCATACTTGGGATATGCGTGGGAACGATGATCCTATCACTTGCTGAAACAACCTTTGACATTGGATTCAAGGAATGGTCTACTGAAAGGGTCGGCGCTTACAGGTCGTATTTTTTCAGTCAGAACATATACCTGTGGGAATACCAAGACATAGAAAACGTAACAAGCAAGCTGTATGAAGAATATGGCAAAACTGGAAACTACAATGGATGGTTTGCATTGACATCAATTGCCATGTCCATTGCATCAAACTTTCAAATGGGAACCCTCCGTGATTTGGCACTTGTCGCTGTTTTCGTCACCTTTTTCATTGTCCAAGGTCTCATGAAAGGAGTGAAGGCAACAACAGAAAATGCTCCTAATAATGACCGTGCAGCTGTTGCTGCTCTACAGGCCGAACGAGAGAAAGTATGGAAACAGTATCGGAAGGTTAGGTTGCTTCTTGAGGCATTGAACCTTGTCCTTGATACCCTTCTTATTCTTCTGCACATTGATAACCTATTACTCTATGGTTATTTCGCGACCCTGTGCATTGAAAGGGATGATACTTCAGGAATGCTCTACTTTCACTACGGTTTCAATATAGTGAAAGCTGAGTTGACATACTTCTTGGCCGAACGAATCTCTGCTCAGGTGAAAGTCATAATAAAATCATATTTGTATTCACCAAAACATTCATTCATGCATCATGATTCTACATACCCTTTCGCATACATAAATACATTTTAGAACAAACTGGTGCGAAGATGGATAAGGAACTGGTGTTCTCGTGGCGGAACGATTGTCATTGACGGCATTGAGTTTGATGCATCAATGATGGTTGATGAGCTCGACAACGAACCCATGGGCATCGGCACTGGCATTTTCCTAATTAACCAGGAATTCCGGGCAAAGGTAAGATTGACTATGATTTTATGCTGCATATTTTAGTTCTTAATAGGTAATTATTTTAATACGATTTTCATTGCAGTTTCTCACAATGGGCTTATCCCTTATCCTCTTCCTGGCTGACAACAAACAGAAGAATAATGGGCCATAATTATTCCAAATCATTTTACGTCAATGGTGATTTAAGATAATGTATTTCTTTTAACGTCACAAATTCCTTACCTGATTTTTATGCACATATTGATGTTGCCTTCACTTCACACCCAGTCAACTTTCAAGCTTAACACGTAACTTGCTTAATCTTAATATTGGAAGCTTGTAGTTTCACAAGTCAGCAACAATGAATATAATTTCAGTACTTTGTAAAGTTGTCTTCGCAATTTTCATCTTCAGCGTTGCCCAGGTAATTTATTTTTTTATGTTCAAGTTATTTTATATTATTTTGAGAACTTATTTTTGTTGCAAAAATTAGAGCACTGCAGAAGAAACAAAACCTGGTCCGCATTCCCGACGAGGAAGGCGATGATGTTATGAAAGGAGTGGGAAACAGGTTTTGGGAATAACGGCAACGCTTTCTAAAAATGGACCATGTTATACGCGGAAACCAATTCTTATCTCTTAATTGCAACTCTTTCAGTCGCTGAATTTCTCAAAAACATTATACTATATGCCATGCAAAATTTATTTCATTTCAAATAATCAAATCAATTAGTTGGACGAACGAAATATTTTTAAATCTTAAAATTTAATACAATTTTCTGCCTGAATTATTAAATATTAGATACTGAAATGTTTTTGTAGTAGTTTCATTGTTGTGTGCATTTTTTATTTATGCTTGTAGATATCATTTATTTTGTCGTTATCACTTATTTCGAGCTCATAATTTATGCATTGCATTTCTAAGCATGTGAAAAATATCTAGTCGTTTTTGCATACAGGTGAATCACTTTCTCTTCTTCATGCACGTATTCTAAAAGTTGATCAAATTTAAATAATTCGCTGGTAAGACTATATATGAGAAGGTTATTGGCGGTTCATATTAATGCGACGGTTCTGTAACTATGCACTCGGCACATCTTTTCATAATTTGTACATACATATCTACTGAATAAAAATCAAAGCACACTGCACTGGCTACATAAGAAGAGGGTGGTAATATACCCAGTTCAGCAAATCAACCATGCTATTTGAAAATGCAACTTTTCCAATACAGAATATAACCTTTGGAGATATTATGGAAAAATAAATTTTTAGTTAATTATATTGCACAAATATGGGCATCTATTAAAATGTCGTAAATAATAAATGTAATGCTTAATCATATTCATATCTTGAGAGTAAAATGTAATATAAATTGAATGTTCAAAACCAAAGAAAAATATTCACTGATAAACAAGCGATAAATGACTAATAATTTCCATCACTAAAAATATCCAAAAATTGTGTCAAATATTTTTTTTCTAATTGTTTCACGCAATCAATGAAAAAGACAAACAATATTACCAGTTGGTGTGATTTATCAAGGAATAAGTAGATTAAATTCCTCGATCAAAGCCTTATTAAGTAAGTCAATAATGGCAAAATATTACTATAAATTGTCCAAGGATAGTTACTAGAATCATAGTTTAAAATAAATGTTTGTGAGTAATACTTTGAAGTACGTTTTAGGAAGAAATCCACAAAGAAAATAATTTGTATCTTAATACTATTATAAATTAGCATTAATATGTAACAGGGTCATATATAATAATACTTATCTCATATGTTTTGTGTTGGACGTGAATAATAATAATAGTTGGTAACTATAAATATATTATAGATAAACAAAAAAAATAGTTCTGAGTTGGAATATAAAATAGCAAAATAAATTGTAGCTATTTATGACGTGTGTAGTTTATGTGTTGTTGAACACTTTAGAAAATTAAAACACAAAAATCTTAAAAATGTGCCTCAAAATAAAAAAAACAATATAGGCTATACGTATTTAATTTAATAATACATGACTAGTATAACAATAGAAGTTAATTTAGTAATCCGAACAATGGAAGACACATTTATGAAAACAGAATTAGAAGCATAAAAACAGCTTCGATTTATTGTATCATAAACTAGTAACAATTTGGATGCTGTAGTAAATCTTAGCTTCAATAGCTACAACTTAGATAACATACATTTTAAAATAATAAATAGAGTAATCTTGTTAATTGTTTATATCACGGCTTGATTGTTGGAAGTATAGCTTAAAGCACCTACAAACGATAGTAGCTTATATTAGTAGTATCTTAGTATTAGTAACTAAATATTTATAATGTAAAATTTTATTTCCTTACCGAGTTCAAAATTATTCTATGATACTGTCTGTCGTTACTTTTTCATTTTTATCTAGTCTATCTAGCAAGTATCTAAAATGTGTTAGAAAAAATAACAACAAATGCAATTTTTTCTAAATACAGTTCGCGGATTAAATGCTAAATGAAAATCCAAATTTTTCGGAGTAAAATGCAATGGTAAAATCCGTGGTTATTTTGCTGCATTTGTCAATAGTATGTAACAATAAATTAAATAATTTGAGAGTTGAGAATAATCAGATTTGACGTTTTTTAGTAACAAAAATATTAAAGAAGGCATGTTCTTATTTCATAAATCTAATTGAATATGTAAAATCCGAAGTGGAAGTTTATTACAAAAGGTGCGGTAAAGTAAAGTTTACAGAAATCCTTGCTTGCCCAATAATCCTTGTTTTGAAAATCACAATCTCTGCCGAGCAAAATACAAATAATAATTGACGTCTTGATTTTATTGAATACAGTTTAATCCGTCAAGGTTAAGCCATTGTAAGTATTGCCGACGGCAAAGAATAAAGTAATTGGTTTCACAATTACCTATACAGGTGCAAAAATAAATAATGGCAATTTTATACTGGACATACTTAGCGTCCTTTCACCAACTTTGAAACGTCAAAATACAAAAAAATAAATAAAATATTTCCAAGAAATCAAGTAGTTTGCGGTAGCTGTATCAATGTAATGGTGCACATCAAAATGAAATATCATCTTATGTTGCTCTGATATTGTCTTAGGTATAATAATATGAAAGTCGTAATAAATGTTAAAAAGCTTGATCATTAAATTAACGTTATAATTTAAGAAAATAATTTTCAAACATTATTTGATTCTATGTATTTGACTTTTGTCGTGGTGAAATGGTTATAGAAAATCGTATTAAGATTATGCATGATAAACTAGTAATTATGATGTACAGTTTGTTAGTTTTTTATTTATGATTAATTTTAAATCATGTCCAAAATAAATACATATAATTCCTAATAAATCTTCAACTGAATTCATTACTCTTACAATTCAGCAAGAGCAAGTACGAAGAAGGAATGATGGTGGCTGAACTTCAGAAGGAACCAACTGGAATTACAACGGAAATATTACTCAGGAATTTTGTGCCAACTGAGGGCTAATACATTTAGATGTTCATACCATAACTATTTATTTACTGCATTCATTGAGCATATACTGTTTGATACAATGTTATGATGCGTCATTTATGATGCTTTCTCTTATCTTCTTCTTGCCATTTCATAAACAGAAAAAGAAGCAATATTTTGTTCAACAAATGAATGCATTCATACATGCACACCATTTTACACAATAAATTATGTGTTCAAATTTGCGTATCATTCACCATTTTTTATATTAGTTTTATGGTGGTTTCAAAGAATCGTTATCAAACTCAAAACTTTGTATTCGAATTACGATTTTTTTGGTACATGCCACGGAACTTACGTGCCAATCCTATAAACTCATTGCTATTTGCAATCTTTTTGACAGATTTGACAGAGCCACATGATGTGGCCCACATCTAATTAAAAATGATAATAAAGCACAAAGAAAATCTTTTCACACGAAAAACATGACAATAATGAATGTACACGATAAATCATAAAAAATTATGAACCTGACACTGCACCATACTTCAGCGAGGACAATCAAAATCTATGCACTGGAAAAACCAGAAAGCAAACTATTTGCAACGTAACGCATGAATGTCACTAGAATGCTAATATATACTTTGTAAATACAAGATCCACTATAAATAGTTTACCCTTGCATTTTTTTGCATACACTTTCCTGTGGTTAATGAACTTCGCACTATATAATAATACAGCTGCATTACCACTACTGCCACACTGACATAATGCCTCACATGCGTTGCATCATACTGCAACAACTAATTAAAAAGCCGACAAGAAACACAAGCACTACATCTTCATTAATTGACTGTATTTTTACAAATCGGCCAAAACTAAACAAAATTTGCGGCAGTGCTACTTATGACATTAGTGACCATGATCTTGTCTATACAATTAGGAAAAAACCTAAAAATATAAAATCCGCACACTCAACCATAGAAGTAAGATGCTTCAAGCATACTGACGAAACAAAGATGAGAGAAATGGTCACAACGGCTCCATGGTGGATTTTCAATTATTGCAAAACAGCGAAAG
>JAHZMV010002703.1:0-41133 GCA_027743765.1 Coecobrya sp. COE2 | reverse complement strand
TAAACTACGTAAAAAGAATCTTCTTCGTTGTTTTCTTGTGAACTCCTTCTTGTTTATGTGCGAGCATCTGCTTTTTTAGCTAGTCAAAAAATGTGTAATATATCTATCTAACTTGACACGAGTGATGCCTCCTCTTTCTTCTCTCGTTTTTTCTTCTTCCTTCAGAGTTTCTTCAGAAAATACTGGTCACCACACCACGGCAAAAGCACATAGCGCTAGGCCGCTGCACTGTGCAACCAAAGTCACAAAAAGAAGCAGGCCAGGCCACGATGATGGAATGAGGAGGACGGACACTAGGATGATGTACGAAATTTACAACGTGCTCTGATCTTGAAGTAGTAGATACCTAGCAAATATACCTATTCATATAGTCATACAGTTAGTGTTGTATATAGGTACAAATATCTTTTGGTATATGCCATCATCATCATGATCACCATCAATCCATCTGGATTTATTTCTTCTTTCTTCTGCTTCTAAGCAAAAAAGGAGGAACCAAAAGGGTTCTTCATCATCAAAAAATTGTCGTAAATAACTCAAAACGGATTCCCTAGAAAAAACAAATTATTCTCAATGTGTTTCGCCTCTCTATAGATTACTGCATTGCATTTTCTGTGGTGCACAAATACTCAATACATGTAACCGTAGACCATCTAATATTTTATAATATCTCCTATAAAATATTTGTTATATATACTTCTATATTACTAATGTATCTGGCTTTGCTTTGTAGTAAATCCAATATACAATGTTGGACATCGAATTTTTTTACTATTAACTTAAAAACATTATTTTTTCTTTAGAGAAAGAAAGCCGAAATATTATTAGAGATGGAAAGATGAGAGGATGGATGCAAGGTGGTGGTCGACTGCTTGCTGTCTTCGGAAGGTTCAGATATCTGCTGCACCAATAATGTTGTTTTTGAGAGATGAACATTACAAAGTCAGGTTATAATGATGATGATAATAGTCAGTTCGTCTCTTTGGTCGTATTATTGGTTTTCATAATACAGCAAAAAAGGAAGGAGCCACTTGATCTTACTTATCGTTAGAAAAAAAGCAGAGAGAGAGATGGATAGATACAGGAAGATAATTATAGTAGGTACATTGATTTCATGTAGTAGTAAAAAGAGAGAATGTATCCGTACTGCTTTCTTGGTGATAGTAACATTCATACAGTTCATGAATGTTATATTTTTATCAGTTTATTAAATCGTGCACCTCAATTTTCACGTAAAATGTTCTTCGCACAGGGAGTTTGGATTTGGAATAAGTTTCATTTGCTCTTCCTCCTATTTTCCTCCGTCCGTGTGCGCATTATTGACACTGACATGACAGCAAATCAATGTTCAACTCCGTTTCGTGAAGTTTAAATTTCTTTGATAATGCAGGTCATCGCACATCTTTGTTTCGTCATGTTTCTGCACAAGAGCACTGCAGTGCAAATGAAAAAATGTCATACTAAAGGCGGCGGTCTGCTTTTAACCTTATTTATTCAATAATGAAAAAACGGAGTCAATTTATTTTTGTGAAATGTATGCTATAACACGTCAAACAGTAATTTTGAAAATGGTGAATAAATAAATCTGAGATTTATTTTTGAGAGGGAGCAGCAGCCACGCTAAAATAATTTATAAAACGATGCAGCAGGATGAGTGTATGTGTAGTGTAAGGAAAACTAATAACTCAAGCCAAAATTATTATGATAGTTACACATTTTTAATCATTTTGATGGGGAAAAGGAAGACGAAGGAAAAAGTGCCACATGACATGCCATGCCATTCTGTCATATAATGCCACACGAACATGGCGATGAAGTTGATCATGTACTTTACGTCGCCTTCTTGGTTAATATTTGGCCTGGCCTCGACGGTCGTCATCATCCGTCACAGCGTCTATAAAGGAGAGGGATGAGTCGAGAAGCGTTGTTGTTGTCGTTATGTGTTTTATTATTATTACCATTTTGTAATGTGATGTGTACTTAAAAATATATGTGGTGGCGATGATGATGAAAATGAAGAAGAAGACGATATTGCCATTGGGATGCCATACCATGCCAAATTATTATTATTGCCAGCCACACATTACATATTTTACTACTATATATCACACACGACACAACATTAAAACTTTACTCATTTTTATATTTAACTTGGAAACTTATGTATAATGCGTATTTCATCAAGGAACAAGAAAATAATCTGCGCGAGCGGTGATATGTTGTTAAAATACATTTTCATCGTTATTATTATTATTATTACTACCACCAGTGTTAATACCACTACTGCTAGTCCTACTGCTAGTAGTAGTTCTTGTTCTTTTTCTATATAAAAAATAAGTCGTTTTAGATAGTATTTTTTCTATTATAAAGTAAAAATGACGAAGAGATGGAAGGAGAGAGAGAGAAACGACGAGATGACGACGCTGACTCTTCTCTGGCTTATGGTTTGTTATTTGGGATGGATGAGACGACGACGATAAAGCTGATGATGATGAAGAGGAGTGCACACACATCGAAATAGATGACTTGCCGTTGATATATGTACGTTGGCTTGCAGTGCACATTTAAGCCATCCATGTGTAATGGTATGGTGGTGTTTGTTCCTGTCTCTTCTCTCGCAGTATATTTTGGCCCTTCTCTCTCTCTTTTTGAAACATGTCGCTCATAAATCTGTCAAAAAATTTTACAGGGGGCGAGAAATAAAGAGAAGACGCGATGAAGGTCCATTGAAATTACATGTACTCATGGTAATATCGAGGATGGATGGATGCTTTGCTTTCCTCTCTTTATAATATATGTTTTCTCATCTCGTCTCTCTCTCTCTCAAGCTGGCTTATTACACAGAAGAACACAACAAAACGCAGCATAAAACTGAGAAAAAACTCATCTTTAGATGTTCGTTATTTAGTCATTGCCATTGCGCATACTAAAAACTGCTTCTGATGTTGCTGCTGTTGATGATGATGAGAATGATGGTGATGTGCTGTGATATATATTAGGTTTTTGAAAATCTACTTAAGTTTGGAGAAGAAGAGAGAATAATATGAGTAGTTAGGGAATGCACTTCATTTCGATCCCGCTGTAATCATCAGCATTATACACATTATGCACAGAAAATATATTTACACAAAAGAAAGGAAAGAAGTATGAACGACGAGTGAAAAAGATAAAGAATGAATAATATTATAATTTATGTACATTACAGATGTGTGAGGGCATTTATATAGCATATATGAAATAATAAGACTATATCACCAGTGTGTCATGTCGTGCAATTGGTTAAGTTTAGTTTCGTCCTAGCTAAAATTCAAAGAAGGTACTAATAGTAGAAAAACTAATGCATTTTATGTTCTATTCTACATAGATAGTTGTTGTAATAATCCTAGTTGCAATCAACAAAATAAAAAGTAATCATAATTGTAGAGAAATGCGTAATCGCTCACACCACCACACTCCATAACAAAGTTTTTAGTGCACTTTGCTTTTCTCGTCGTTTTTTGGAGTTTGGGTGCAATGCTACTATCGCACATCGCACGTCTGTTGTGTATCATGTATCATGAGCTTCATAATAGGATGTATGGATAATAATGACGTGATGGGTTAATGGCATAGATCATGTTTTTGTTGCTTTATTGTAATATATTGCTTACTTTTGATGGATTAAGTATCCTTTGTTGTTTCGTATTTACAGTGTGGCGTTGGTAGCTGGATGAACCATGTTATATGAACAAGTAATTTCAGTAAAACATTTTAGATATCAAAACCTGCATTATACTTCATTATTTATGTGCGTTTAACAAATATTTTTGTAATTCATAAGCATATTTCCTTTTAAATACTTTTGTAATTTTGGATGTACATACCAAAGCCGTTGCAGACATACTGTCTTTACTGCGTAGGTTCAGATTCACATTGACAGTCGAATGTCGAAGCGCCTGAGAAGTGTCATGTAGTGAGTTATGACATGCCTTTATCTTCATTTGTCCATTGTGACGTTGCTGGTGATGGGCAGCAAAAAGTGAGCTAAAATTATTAAAAGTTAAAAATATTTATATAAGAATAATGAAATCTTTTGACAATTAACGTAAACATGACTCTTTTAAGGAAATACGTCTTCCATAAATTTAAGTTGCACATTGGAAAATAGTATGACTCATAACTATATCATCAGCTAACTACATTTATCGTGTGTTATATACCGTAACTATATACCATGATTTCTTATGCAAAATAACGATTTTGGCAAATCAAACCACTCTTTGAATAGAACAATGCATTTTATTAGAAAAATTAAAATAAGCTAATTAAATGAATTGAAGTAAACATTTTGACTGAGCATTTTAAAAAGACCGTTCACGTAAAATAACGGTTATTAGTTGCTTCTCTACCAACAATATACCCAACATCACCGATCCGTACTCATTTACCACACAATCATAATATTCTAACTAATCCTATATTTTTTATTTCATAAAAAACACGCCAAACACATATATTTTCCGTTTGACACTGCCGATAAGATCCTACCAATTTTTGACAATCACGAACGAATCTCCCATCTTTTTTCCTTTCTTCTGCTTCATTCTCATCATATTTTCCATCGTCAGATATTGACTATAAACTATACCCTAAGCGCGCAAGGCGTATATCTTTGCGAAGGCATACTGCATTCTTCTTCCTTTTCTCCTTCCTTGTATTGTAGTTAATTCTGTTGAAAAAATGAGACAATCAGCATAAATCAAAGTGGGAAACCTCAATAAATGAAAAATTACCTGAAGCTGTCACCCACAACACATCAGTTAGTCAAGAAGGAGAAGAAGAGAGTGGAAAAATGGAATCAACGCAGCTCTATCCTCGAAGGAGGCGAAAGGGAAAAAAGAGCAGAAGAATTGAGGCTTGTAGTATAAAACGAGTGAAAAGTGATTCATATTTTTATTTTATACACACATTTACGATATTTATATCTGTATATAAATAAATGCATATGAACGTGGATCAGACTTTGGTACAATGATTCATAAACCTACAGTTATGTGCATGGATACACACATATGTATGCATTTTATTTTACCCATATGCATTTTTACCTCTGCATTTTCTCTGTGTAAATTCAATGAACATATCAGCACCATCGTCATCTTCATTATGCATCCTCTTACCTTATAAAAGCTTAAATAATCTCAGAAAACAACAGGAACATACCGCATCATGATCATCAACAACACTTTATGGATATACATGCACAATTCACTATACATACTTCTATATGCTATCACAACGTGAGCTAAAATGAAATTTAGTACACAAAAACAAGGATAGATTCCCACGCACTTCAGTATAAATAGATGGATAGCACCCCTAATTGGATTCATTTTAAGTAGTAGCACTAGTAGCAGTGTACAATAGCTTGTATTTACTCACTCACTGTGAATGCATTTTAGTCGATACAAACAAACAAGTCCAAGACAATTGATGAAGAAAGGAAAAATGAGCGGAAAAAGTGACTGGCTCCCGGCATGTTTGTGATGATGATGATTCTGTTCAAAACATTTACACATACAGCAAAAGCCGAGATATGTTAATATTTATTTCATCCATCATCCATTGATATGTATAATACTAATTTATATACAAAGTTTCCCGCATATGCCGACTAACTAAAAGCACAATATATATGAAGTACGTACTCTCGGCATGATTATGGTATAATTAAGATCTCCTTCTGTCAATTTTGACTAAGTTTCTTGAATCAAAAGTGAACATTTCTGTTTAACTGTGTAAGTGCATAAAAAATGGAGAAAAAAGGATCCAGTGAGGAAGAAGAAAAGAGAATGAGGTCGGGAAAAGGATAAAAGCGGAAAGGCAGGAAAGACAGACATAGGTATATACATACAACGGGAGTACGATGTTATGCAATTTAACATATATATATTATGTAGGAGCTTGTTGTATGTTTATACATACATATCTCATACAGCGAATGGGGAATCTCGCTCAGCGTTGTTGTTCCAGCTGAAAAGTAGGAAACGTCAAAGAGAAAAGGAACAGGTGCTTTTGTGCCGGTATGTCTTACCATCATCTTCACACATCTCATTTGTGTTGTTTTCGTATCCCTTTAAGCATGTATGTATATTCTTTGGGTTCTATATTTTTCAATTGAATTTAATAGAAGAACAAGTTGTCTATTTAGTTTACTAGAAATGCAGTTGAAATTGAATGATAAAGTCATGCACGTATGCATTTTCTTTATTCGCCTCGGCAAGAAAAAACCCTGCTGGCTTCAAGGAAAATTAACCATATTTGATCTTTGCATTTTGATATAACTCTTTTGTGGAGATGATTTTGATGAACAGAATTTTTATGAAACAGGTATGAATTGACTGATATTTGAATCCTTTCCAGTCTCTCCATTGAAAGAAGTTATGTTTTTTCGTAGTAAAAAATGTTTTGCCCAGCAGCTAAAATAATTGCAAAATTCTCTTTTCTTCTGTTTATTATTATTTCGTTAATATTACACCTTTATTATGTAGTGACTGCTGACAAGAAGACTGTAGTAAAAAGTGTGATCTGACGTTTACAATTTTTGATTGATATGCACCATAAATATGATAATGACGATGATGAACAATATGGTGGATTACACCGGTGATTTGATAATGATCATGCTCAAGCATTAACAAATACAGCGCAATTTTTTACACTTTACCAACTTACTCCTGTTCCCTTCTCCCCTACCTTGTTTGGCTGTCGTGATGATGATGGAAAGAAAGAAGGTTGTCTTGTCGGTAGTGATAATAACGCTTAAAGAAGCAAAACACCAGAAAAAAAAGAATGTATAAAAACAGTTTTTGAATTGTTTGCTGTCGACAACATCATCACAATATACTACCATCTTTGAATCAGGAAAAATAAGAGAAGAGAAAATAACACCTTTCAAACTCATATATGATAATCATCGTCATCCTGAAGTAGACAGATTTTTATAAAGTCTTCGTCACTTCTCCCTTCACTTGAATAACAGCACTGTGAGTGAGAATATATAATCACCTCGTGTCTGCTGTTTGTGTGTTGTTATCCAATAATACGAAATGGATAAACAGGCGAATAATACGATTTTATTTTACGTCCCATATAGTTTACAAGTTAGTTGTTCGTTGAAGTTTGTTGCAACTCGTTGTACATATCTACTTTATAATCCTTTAAAAAAAGTTGCAAGTAGTGGTTCTCTGTTTGTGAAGCTTCTCCTTTCTTTGGTGCAGCGCCATTGATAAATAGCTTTGTAACAAACAACGGCAGTAGCAGCAGGGCAGAAGCATTGCATCTTTTATTTACGTTTTGTGTTGGAGTGTGAGAAAACATGACGCGTTCCTGTTGCTTTGCTGAGGTAGCTGAACAAAATGGAACATTGAATTACACATACGGTTAGGTGCATACAAGACAAGAAGATGCAGGAGAAGAAAAGAAGGGAGTAAGTTTATTAGAAGTAGTAGTGTTGGTGGGTAGGAGAGAGTAGAGGAACCATCACTTGTCACTTTGGATAAGGAATAATATCATCATCATCGTGTTCTCTTTTCCACTTCGTCATCATCTTCTTCATCTTTCAGATATCACATCAAATCATATCAAGAGACGGGCACCTTGATTTCTGCTGCATTGATATATATATACATATAAAAAAGCGACCACGGTCGACAAGCATGTTCGCTTTTTAAAATTCTGTCGTGTTTTTCACACCCTTTTTCAGTGTAAGTTGATGTAAATATATTATGTTCCAATGTGACGCGTACCTATGTGCAGAAGTTATACGAATTACGCAGCAGCGTATCTACCTATATGTATATGTTGTTCTCTTCAGGTATTTTGAACCTTTTTCTTTCGGTGACAAAATATATTGTGGCAAGTTGACAGTTGGTCACTCTATGAATCTTGTAATTTATAGGTACGGTTTTGAATAATGTATGTGATACCACAAACAGGCACAGCTCGTCATATAATATGGGGATTCATAATAATAAATCCATTATCATATATCACTCAATAAGACTGTGATTTGTGTGTGACAGTTGAAACGAGAGAATAGTTAATAATAATAAGCGTGACAAAAATGCGATGCAATCCGTGCTTATGCATCTTGAACTGAAAAAGTAACGTATATATATATAGGTACGTATATTGAACCTATATATACGTATGTATATTAACCTTTAAAGCGAGAAAGCAGATTTCTTTTAAAATGCTTTGAAAAATATACAAAATAAAAATTAATTTGTGTATCAAATTTAAATCTTTGTAACTTATAGTTTGAGGTGGTATAAAACAATGTCCATCATTCATATCATTCAAAGGTTCAAAATAAATAAGAATATTCTTCGAATGATTCACATAACCTGGTAAATTAACTAGTGCCATCTCTAATGTACACCTTCTTCGTACATTGTACATATCATGTAAATACGCGAGGGAAGATTAAAAAGAAAGTAATTTCACTCAAACTCATGGTTATCCACATACTGTACTTTGGCTCATCCGTTACACATAACATAGTTGCCATTCCATAAGCAAATAAATGTGACCACTCTGTTATATAGGTATATATCGTATACATTTGAGCCACGTCCTTCTACTTTTTTCCGCTACTATTTCATCCTTTTTATGTGCCTCATACTCATCCAAGTCCAAAAGTTTATGCCAACAAAAATTCCATGCCATTATAGTGTAAAGTACACACAGGAGTCAGCTAGCTCAATCAACTCCTAGAGTGCGTCAAGTCCACCCATCCATCCGTCCGTCCATTCTTTCGTCTATCTGTCCATCAACATGCTAAAAACGCACGGTCAGCTTCACTTGGCATCACAAAACTCAGCATCAGTAGCAGAACCATCAACATCACCACCATGATCATTTCATACAGAAACGTGCAAGGTTATAAAAAGGATATACAGGCAGAGTTTTTCAGCTCAGGAAAAGTAGACGGAGACAGAAAAAGTGCTTCAAAAGCTGTTGTATATGTGTACCTATATACGGTTTCGTGAAGGAAGAAGAATAACAGCCAAAGCACCACGACCATTTTCCCCCATTTATAGTTCACACAAGTAGTACTTTTTCAGCTATAAGTATCAGGCGAGAGAGAGAGAGAGAATAAGATGATGCTTTTCCAGAAGCAGAGTAAAAAATATGTAGTAGTTGAGTGACTAGCCATAGCAATAGGCTGGCAGGCAGGCAGGCATCTCTCACCGGTAAAAACGGGAGAATTCGGAGAAGAGTTCGTCGTGTCAGCGTCACATCACTTTAGTGATGGCAGATAGATCCGCCGAGGAGGCAACTTAAGTACAAAAGTAGTGGTAAGCAAAAAATAGAAGAGAGAAGAACAAGAAGTGTATAACAGGCGGACAGTTAGTTTAATGCAGACAAACAGACACACACAACAAAACGCTATATGACTTTGCAATACATTGACTCACTGGCTGGATAGAAGCGTCATAAAAATGGATTTTCTATGTATGCACATATTATATTGGAACAAGGACATATTGTTATCATCAGATCAAATAAAAAACTAAAAGAGCTTGCATGTTTGTTTCTTCGAGTTCGATATGAATATACAATATACATTCATTTGCTCTTGCGCTTACTGCACACTGTTTTTACACTACCGTATTCGTATTTGTTGTTATTATTATTATTATTTTTGTTTTATGGTTTTAATATAAACGTTGCTTGCCAAACTGGAAAGAAAGACGGGAAATACTTCAACTTATTTATTTCGTTTAGGGGAAGAAGCTGAAAGCTATTAAGTTAACGTTGTCGGAATCAATGCATACAAATTTATCCTGTATATTATAGCCACATCAATGTCATTTTCAACGAATCTGACTGATTCACAATACATATATTGAATATGTAGGAGAAAACGCTTAGAGTTAGTGGTACAACTGTTTATTGGTAACTTGAGCCAGGCTCCTTCAAAATTATGTATATCTTATTTTATTTCAAAAAAAATACATATTTACATAATATGTATTCACAGTTTAATAGTCTTATTTGGCAAGGTCAACAAAACAGTGCACGTTGTCAGTTAGTTGACACATCACGCTTTCACTCGTCACTTATCAAATATCTTGACGTATTTTATTATAATATTTGTCAATTTATATTTTTATGCATTTGGCATATTTTCCAAACTAATGACGCAGGTCATTGTTGTGTAAAAAATAAATATGCTCGAGTCAGAAACGACACAATGTCAACTTTTATTATAAATTAAGGTACATAATGCGCTCAAATGGTCAAATTAAAAATGCATACATACATTATAGCGACAATTGAAAAAAAACCTACTTCAAGTACCCTTTTTGTTTCTTTTTCTTCATTTCCCCAGAAATATGCATTTGATCAAAAGGAATAATCCCCACTTGCAATCTCTCCTTTGTCCACAACAACAACCAACAACCTCGAAAGAAAAGCATTGTGGGAAGATGATAAAAGGAAGGACTCAAATTCAGCGTCGTCAACAATGGTATACACTGTGCTGTACGATATTATGATGCTGATGATGACGACGACTCAAAGATGACGATCATGCTGATATACACAAACATAAGGTATATTAGCAAAAAGTAGGAAAAAGGAAGCGAGAACTAGTTAACGTGAAATAGCGTTAGCTTTTCCAGCGAAGAGAGCAGAGGAGCATCAAAAGAAGAATCAGGAGCAAACCAAGAGTATCAACAGCAGCAACAAAAACCAACTTACTTTGTTTGGCATTGCTCTGCACTGATGCTCTGGCCCTGGCTCTTGCTCTTTCAGTTTTCTCTCTCTCTCTCTCTCTCTTTCTATTTGTTGTACACTTAAAGGATACATCTGCTCTGCTTTGTAAGACGATGACTGGATATATTGTACAAGAAAAACAAGACTAACACTACTACTGCTGCGGCTCTCTAACTCCTGTTGTTGTAGTTGTACGTACCGTCGGGTTCACACAACACAGGCTCTCTCGCATCACATCAGAGCATCAGATCTGCTCGTTGCTTCTTCTTTCTTATTCACTCACTCACAAGTCACTTTTCCCGTGCTCTTGCTGCTCAGTCAGTTTAAGCAGAGCAACATTCACCACCACCAGCAGTCTGTCAGGAAAATAGCATAAGCAGAAAAAGACGAAAGAGAAGAGGCTCACTTTCGTTCCTCTTCATCTTGAAATACAGAAAATCGTAGAAGAACCAACACTATCAACCAACATGCAACTCTGCTAGCTATAAAGCTCTTGCTTAACTTGTTCTCTCTACTTGTGCATGTCTCGCTAGCTCTACTCTTTCTCTCTAGCCGTGTAGCCGTAGTAGCGGTGGTGGTTGCTGATGGTGGTGGTAATGGTACATAGCAGCAAGCAAGCAAGTCTAGTTGTACGACAGGCTCGTAGTAAAGTAAGTGCGGTGGTGTGTGTGTAGTGTGTGTAACATCATTGACTTGACGATCAGTTGACAGGTAGGTCTCACACAGACAACATCTCTTTGCCCTAAGAGCCGCACATGCTACCCTCCGCAACGAGACTGGCACATTCCCCCTGTCTTCAGTATCATCATCCGACTTTTATTCCACAGCATTTTATTATCAAGTCAACAGTATCAACATCAACAAAGGCACACCAGCGGATCTGCTTTCATTCATTCACCTTGCAACGAAGAGATAGTAGACCAGCAACAAGCTTACATATACATTGTTCACACATAATTTTTCAAATTATTGAATCAAACAGTATTTTTAAAGTATTTTTGTGTTGTTTTCTGTTTATTTTGTTTGTTTTTTCGCAAAAAAATCTACACACATTGACTTTCTTTGTTCACGTGTGGACGTTGTAATTGTTACTAATAATAGACATTGTTCTCACGGTTTACTCTGTTAGTGTGAGTTGAGACAAAACCCCAAATGCCACTGTAACTCTTTGACTCATAACTATGAGGGATTTTTTAATGGAAGGCTAACCCTTGAGAAAAGATTAAGGCCCCGAAACCCCTTTTTAATCAAGTTCGCTTGTCACTATATACTTTTTCTCCATGCTTTCGTGAAGTCCGTGTGTGGAACTGCATAATGAAAGCAACTTAAGAACATTTTTGTATTAAGTTGGCATTCTGAATGTGTGTGTGCTCTGAACATTTTCTTCTCCAAGTGAAATACACACATGACACATTGTGTGCTGTCATACACGTAACTCAAGTACTTGACAAGTTTGGGACGTGTCAATCAAAGAAATAATACGGTTTTCCACTCTTCCCAGTCTACTTACTACTTTCGTCATCAACAACAACGGAGTAAAATCCACTCTTGAAAATTTACTACTAATGCTCTTAGCGGCAGCACTGGTCGAAACGTAATAGCAGAGCAATAATAACAGTTTATAAAACCGTTGAATATACGTTTCTTCTTTCAAAAAATATTATTATATCGACTGCCATCATAATCATCATCATATCATTCTCCCTCATCAAACTTTGTCATCGTCACAATCATCATCAACATCATTGATTGCTATACTTTTTGATGTGCACACACAAGTACATTTGAGCGAGCGAAAGCTCCACAGCCATCCATCCAAATGTTCGTGACAGTGAAGGACACATTTTCGTCCTGTTTGATGGGTTTTTGAATGTTACTTGTTGTCTGAGTTGGTTTGTTGGTTCGATTCTTTCTTTCACTTCGCTCTTCAGCGGCAAGCCAGCAAAATATTACACATGCATATAAAACGATAAGAACAACCGCTGAGTAAGCGCAACTTTACTCCAGTCGTAATCAACTCGACAAAAAATAAGAAAGAAAGGATATTAAAGTTATATATTTGACGTTGATGGAATGACAGAAAAGGTGTTTCCTCCATGCCATATTTATACCGTTTTAATAATTCCTAACTAGTATAAAGCCCGCGGATGTAGGTAAATGTATGCCGATAACGCATAGAGTAATAAAACTGTTATATTTATACCTCCCATCTAGAGAAACTGATTGCATTCGGCAAAGGTAGACATATAATCATGATGTCCAGTAGTTCATGCAGTTGTGGCAGCAAAAGTGGTGCCGTAAGAAATGGTGATTATTGCTGCACGTTGTTAACTTGGCCCATCAACAACAGTAATAAGTAAAACCGGAACAATTCTCCAATTGAATAATAGTCGTAACAATCACCATCGTCCACAACAACGTCATCATCTACAAATGATGGTGAGGCAGTGCAGATACTGACGACGATGACTACAACGATCACCAATAGCCATCATTGACAATAAGAACAAACAAGCAACAATAATAGTCAATAGAACAGTTATCTCCAGCATTAAACAGACCGAAAGGAAAAGTTGTTGCTGGTTGTATTATTGTTGTTCTTATTGCCCATTTCTCTTGGGTTAAAACGATTTAAATGAACCATCTGGAAGGAGAAAACAAGTTGAAAATGTGAAGATTAAGATATTCGATAAAGTCAACAGTGATTCTCTGTGACAAGCTTATATACGTATGTACTATTTAAACTTGTGTTGAGAAATGCATTTAGCAAGGTACTTGATGTACTTGTAAATGAGGAGTAATAGTAATAACAGCACATTTTTGTTTAAATAAATATCATTGAAGAAACAATAATTCGAGGAGCCACCCGGTTTTTATGTACTAAACACGTTACACAATCAACTGGAAATATTGTTAAAACATGCAAGGAGCAGCAAACAAAGAAAAAAGACACAAACTAGTAGTTACAATCCAACAATAAAAAGAAACTTCTCTTTCCATTTGGTAAAAATGAGTATATACCTAGTAGAAGGGTAACAAGAAAGTAAATCAAGTAGTAAGAATAGAAAAGAACATATTTATAAGTTGACTAAACCAGCTATAGCTCACCGATATACATTTTCAGCACAACCACGTTTCTTTACTAACAAGACTGCAGTAGCAGAAGAAGAAGCAGCGGCAGCAACAGGATTCTGCCAGACTAACCTGCATCATTTTTTCTCTCCATGAATTTGTCTATCTGACGCTATCGCTTACAACTTGTATAGGCGAGCTTCTGTATAACCAAACCGAAGCCAGGTCTACTTTTGGCGGCGGAATTTCAGGAGTGAAGAAGAAAGCAGACCTATAAAACATTTGGGGAAAACCACTATATTATATTCTTTATTGCCACTTACTTCAGAGAGTCCAACCAAATATTTACTATTCATTCGGCTGGGCTGCAGAACTTATTCATCATAAGGAAAAGACAATACAGACAACGAAGTAAAATATTATCATTATAGTATTTTACGACTGATCGGCTCCTCTTGTCAGAAACATTACCAAATTGGACTAATCATGCCACGACGAAAGCAAGATTGTCCAAAGAGAATGAAATGTAAGTATGAACATTTTTATTTTTGATCTTTTCAGCATTTTAGCAATCCGTTAGCATATTCCATCCGTTTATCTTTCCCCTACATTCACAGATTGAGCCTCAAATAGCTTAACAAAATATATTTATTGTGTCCACTAAATGTTTAAATTTCCCAAAATAATTTCATTTTCATTCAGCCTTTAATTTGGGGAAAATTTACTTCTGCTATAAATATCATGTCATGTCATAAACCCATAACGCACCTCGTAATTAATGAACTTCTAAACACACAGTCAATAAGACTGTAAATGCATTACTGTATTATTACTGCACAGGTAGGCATGTTTGCATAAAATATCTCGTCCACACTCTGTCTGCAGTCGAGTTTCAACTTTTTTAATTCCTCCAAGCTCATTGCATTTTTCTTTCTTCAAGTTTTGCTGTATTGTAAGCTCTCTAATCACTATTATTACCCTTTCGTTCCACTCAACTTGTGTAAATAAAACGTATGAACAAAACGATAGCGAATGGGTTAAAATCCGTCTAGAAAATTCACATTCTACAAAAAACAAGCACATATTTTTTACGTGAGCATTAAAAATCTACACGCTATGATCCTTTCTTCCCTTTTTTACTTCTCCGGCCGTACTAGTAGTATAACAGTAAAGAAAACATCGTCATCACTGCCACCGTCGTAGTCATCAACAAACGCAACGGCGTTGCTAAATAGAAGAGCTGAGGTGGTAGTATAAACTGGATGATAGAGAGAAGTAAAGTAGTAGCAATAGAGTGGAATGGTTTTAGTAGATTCTCAAGGAAATCCAGAGAGCCAGCACCATACCACACCACTACCACCGCCGCCACTGCTAGTTTTATTCCACCAACAACCACCATCACCGTTTTAGGTTGGAAATAGAATGATGTTGATGATGAAGCAAAGCGTGAGTTTAGAGAGGAGAGAAAGAGCATAAAAGAAGCAGAGAAAAAAGCTTAAAGTATAGCAGTGAGAATAGTAAATGGTATAAGTGAGTAGTAATATAATAATAGAATAGAAAAACAGTGCAATAGTTTGAGAGAGAATGAGTGAGAGACGACGAAGCAGCAAGCAGTAGAGGAAGAAGAAGAAAAGAAGGAAGGTTAGAAGCTTTTGCTTGATAGTTGTTGTTAGTATGTGTGTGTATCTGTGACTGACATGTGTCATGCGTTTTGATGGGCCCTTCCTCGACATGGATAAAAACGTATATAGCAAAGGAGAAATAATACACTTTATAGAGAAACCTGAAGCATAATATACCCAAGTTGGTAGAGAGAAGAGAAAGAGAATAAGCATAAAAACCATACACTGTACCACCACCACCGCCACACACAGAACACCAAGCAAAACCACGCCACCACATGTAAGCGAAAACTTCACTTCTCTTTCGTCTCGCTCGTCGAATACTTTCTTCCGAGTTTGTCAAGTTTTTTTTCTCAAAACTACTCAAGATCTTTCTATCTCTCTCTCTCTTATAGGCTGAGGCAGAGCTCAATATTATTATTATTATTATTATTACAGCATGAAGTATTATATTATCTTTAAAGAAAGAAGTGATATAAAAAGTGAAGAGAGTGTTGTCCTCCTGTCCGTGCCATGCTTTTATAGAGGCATTACTACTATTACCACTACTGTACTGCGACTACCACCACTATGCTAAATGGGTGTGTAGAAGTACTATAAAAATAACAACTCAACTCCTTTAACTTTTTCTCCGTTTTCGCAAATTTGGATATAGATGAACACACGATACTACTACAAGTGATGGCGATGACGACGATGGCGTATAAAAAGATCTGAAAAGTTAAAAGATTGTTGTGATGTGAATGAAGGCAAGAAATCTCCAGTAGCTCACAAACAAGGAACTCAAACAAAATTTAGATGGTAAATGTATTATTATGGTAAAAGAATGAGAATGTCTTATGCCTTGTAAAACTACTCTGTTGTTTTTCCACTGGAACTGATGATGACATTTTCTTTTTCCTCACTCATAAGTACGTGTACCACATTTAATATTTAATTTTTCATGTTTCTTTCATCCGCTTTTTTGCTTCTGAGAGTGACGAAAGTGAAATGAAAAAAGATGAAAATGTTTGCTTTTCTGGTTTGATGGTGGTGATTAAGACAGCTTATTATTAAAGAGATCATGCTAGTTTTTTTCTGTTTGACCTGACCTGACTAAAACAAAACATATTCGTTGATCTTCTTTATATTTTTATCCTTTCATTTCCATCATCAAAGAGAAGAAAAGGAAGTACTGTGCGGCGATGATAGTTGTCTTTTCACTCCTTCTTGGTTATAAAACATTTTCTTCTTGTTTGTCGCTGATAAAGTGAAACTAGAAAAAAAGTGATGATGATGACGACGAGATTAGCAAGCAATTTTTACACACGGAAAAGTCCCACACACAAAAATGAATGGGTTATGACATGACGAGTATTAAACAAAAAAGAATCCTATCATCATCAGAAGAAACACGACCATCATCATTGCTTTATATATATTTTCCCCCTAAGTACCCAGTCAACCGTTACGGATCAAAAGTCAAAAAATGGTCTCTACTTCTAAAAATACATAATCCATTCGCCTAACTATAAAGACAAAAAGTTAACTTTTTCTCGGGAAGAGACAAAACCATTACGGAGAAATGATCAAAAACAGAAAAATCCATCTTCTTATGAAGTGTACCCTGCTGCTGTTATTGTAGTACAATACAAAACATAAATTAGTAGGAATCAACAAGAAGAAGCGTAGAGAGAGAAATGAAAGAAGAGGACAAGACGGTTTTGTTTCTGTCGGTTAAATAACCAATACTAAAATAGCTTTCCCCGTTGACGCTCCCTATAGATGTAGCTTTCACGCTTAACTGCCGGTTTTCCACTTGATAAAAATGGTACAAAAATCCATTTCTACTTTTTTACTTATTTTTTTGTCGACAACTGCTGCTGTATGTCAAGGATTAATTAAGTTTGTCCTGCTTTCCCTCTCTCTCCACTCTTTCTCCATTTTTTGTTCACTTGTCGCTTTTTATGCATTCCCTCTCCAGCAGCCCAGTTGGCAAAAAGTTGTATAAAAAGGCAGCAATCGTTTATTTGTTCGTTGCGCATGCATGTACATAAATAGATACGTGAGTGCTTGGACGTTGGCGTTGTGAGTAGAAAATGTACACCACCAGCAGCAGACGCCTATATTCATGTAATCAGCACACAAGTAGTGAAACGAGGCGTTCGCGTTGATTTTACGTCTTCTCCATGCACTCGTGCATTTCACGTTAAAGCTCCTTCCAACGGTTTTTGGATGGATGCAAGCAAAAAAGTAACGAACCACGTCAATGTCAGAGTGTCACCGACCATCACAAATTCCAGTGAGCTGTCTTTTCTCTTTTTCATCTGCACACACACTCTCTCCTCCTTCATAGTTTAGAACGAGACGGAGTGGAGGACTGGAAGTTGTTCATCTAATCAAGATATATTCTTACATATTTTTCCCTTTCCCACCTCCTACTTTTTACGCAATCTAGGTATAATTTGTAATGTGTTTGTGTAGAAATATATTATTTAGGTAGTTTCAACAAATTAATCCGCTTCTTTTCCTTCATCAACATCAGCAAATGCAGTCATTCTGCCGTTCATAATGAAATCTTTAAGAGAAAAAAAAGAAATGTTGGACTGCTTTTATACTTTCTTCATCCCTATCCTCTCACTCTACAGCCTTTTCGACTTGTTCGTTTTCTCTTCGTCGTTCGGTTTGTTAACTTTGTTAAGAAAATTATTAGTGGACAGATAGATGTATACGGTAACTTTCTTTTATGTAAACCGGTAAGCTGAAGATTATTTTTATTTTCCTTCCATAAGGAATGTATGCTCTATACAGTGTACTAAGACATGTACCATAAGGATATGAGTATACAATGGGAAAACAAAAAAGTCAAAAGTCAAAGTTTTCTCTTTCCTCGTCTTCTGTTGGTGATGTTGGCTCACTCATGAAATGATGATGGTAGACATTGAGCTGAAGTTCACGTTTTGGCTCTTGTCCCTCAAAATGTCTTGAACAAAAATTCCCATAATAATTTGCATACATAATAATACGTAAAGTAGCATATCTTTTACCATATGATTCATTTTAAATAACATTACTCCATTCTTGTTAACTACTACTACTACTACTAGCCTTCATCATCAACAGGAAAAGGGAGCAGGACTTTTCTCAGGTTTTTCTTACACGGAACTATTGGACGTGTACGGGCTGAAGTGGAGCGAACAGTTTTTAAAAAGTATGTTTAAATACATACTGCTGAAGTACAGATTTTTTTTGTAAAGCAGCGTTGTAACTGTGGTGGTGGATATGGAATACAGTACATGTGTAACAAACAGCCTTAAATAATCTGTCAGTCAAGAAGTCTGGGTTGAGAGTCAGGGTTGACGGGCTGTTTACGTGTGTTGTACGGACGGATGTGTTTTTGTGTATGTTTTGAATTTGTTGAATTAGGTATGCACGTACACAAAAAAGTAGTGGTAGTGGTAAGGAACATGGAAAAAACGTATGGTAACTGGAAAAGTAGGGATGAACACATTTTGGAGATTAGAGTGGAGTGGATGATGATGAGACTATGAGACATACCAGTCAGGCTTTCGTATTGTGCTGATGTTATGCTCTGCTGTTGCTCATCTGATGTCTGATGATTCTGGTTGAAAACTTGGCATATTCCACTAGATATATTTTATGCACGAGTTAATACATCAGTCAGTCAGTTTGACTTTTGGTGGATGGATGTGACTTGTACTGATGCTACTACTACACTGCCTCTGGAATCATCAAATTTTACATATGCAAGTAGACAGCAACCTATAAAAGCATTATGAATATAGGAGAGGAGGTGGTTTTTGCCATTAGGTATGTTTTAAAACTAGGGCTAGCACAGATGACTATGGGTATTCAGTGCTGACGATGAGCACCAAAATGTCATAAAAGGTGACCTTACCTTTCTCGTCCAGATGATGAAGGAGATCAATTCAAATTAGTTTTGTTCAGTTTCGCAACACATCAACTATATTTGTCCAATTCTTCTTCTTCCACTTAGTTTACTTATTTGTATAGGTACACATATAATTTTATCATAATATATTTTATCCATTGAAAAATACAAAATAGAATATTCATATTATAATGTAGACCCGGAAAAGATTTCTGTCGCCTGTGTGTCACCCGCCATTATTTTAAATATTATGTAACATTATATTCTTTAAAATATGCTGTTGCGAAATTGGAAACACACACTACACCAGTAGATAAAATGTGGAGGATGCCTCGCCTAATCCTGCATTTTAAATAAATGCATATTTTACTATTGCACTAGTCAATGTACTAGCACCTGCCCATTATAAGCCCTCAAATATTTCCTTTTGTTTTCCGCTGGAAGTCATACTTTTCAACTGCCTGGCCATATCAAAATATATCGTGTCACCTTATATAACAGCGTTAAGAAATCATCTTACATATCAGTTTTCACAAAAGCATCTTCCAAAGCTGTCTGAACCTGAACGGTATTTCAAATGAAAATAATTGATCCAGTCAGTTCAATAGTTATAGTAAAAACTGCTTATGACCATGAACTTTTAATCATACAGGCGCATTATTATTGTATATATGGCGTATGGTCAGGGTGTCGGTGCACAAAAAATATGAAAAATTGCAAAATTTTATGAAGTGTGAGACTAGTGAAACAACGTTACAGTCGCATGCTTAGTTTTAAATATTGATACTGATGCCACATGAAAATTAGATACTGCCACGGAACGATTGTTACATTCAAGCGAATTCATTGAAAAATATCATGCATATCTAAATTGGGAATCAGCAGTAATTTTTCTTCAGTTTTTCCAACACTTTTCTTTCATTTTTGTCTCATTGATCATGTCATTCAATGTCTGTTATCATAGTACATTATTGAATAATAGCAAATCAACATTTATATACGTTAACATTAGAAAATTGGAAGGATATAAAAACATATTGAAGTTACACAGTATCAACATAAATTAGTTTATGAGCATCATCCACCTCTCAAACCATTTATATTTTTTCTACTTGCATCTCTGAGCGTTTTCATTATACTAACCTGTACAAAATGCGCACATATTCCGATTCTCATTTTTGTGGCATTGCAATAATAGATATTAATAAGCAAACGAACCAACAAGCGCGAAACCCATCAACATTTTTTATTCCATCACATCATCATCATCCGTGTCCAACTATCCGTCTATAATGGCCATAAATAACTCGAAAATCTCCAGAAAGAAAATATTCTGAACCTTTTATTCTATTCGTTTCATCTTGTTTTTCTCATCCCTCTCAAACAACACTTGTGGCAGGCAGAATAATGAATAGCTCTGCATCAATTATTTATTGACTGGGCAGCCCTGTCAAAGAATCTTTTCTATGGTTTGGTTAGTTACTTGTCTTCAAGTTGGATTACAAGATACTTTCGTGCGCGTAGTCTTTGCATGCTTGCTTGCTCACTTTAAAGTGTCTGCTCCTCGCCTCCTTTTTCTTGGCGTGTACAACGCTTTTAAGAGCAGGAGCGTATTGAGTTGATGATGAAGAGATGATGACTTTGACGATTGGAATGATTTGGATATGGCATCTAGCCTCATAAAGACCATTACATGCCTAAGTGGTTTCATTTTGCTGCTGTTGAACAAGTAAGCACAAATCAGGCAACTATGCAAGTCAGATAATTCGATATTGTTTGTGAAGCACACCAAAACCACCAAAATATTCCAAACCAAAAATCCTATTCTCACACTTGTACGGACCTGGGACAGATTTAGTTTTTGTTTATATACCTTATTCCTATACATGTATCTATTAAGACTATAGTGACTATAGTATAGTCCGATATATATCTATACATATAACACACCTCGTCATTATCATTAGCCAATTGAACGACTGTCTAAACCAATTCATTATTGTACATCGTAAAGGCACAACAACAGAATAGAATATTATCATCTCATCTTCAGTTTGTTCATTAACTTGTGCAAGTATGTACGATGTGTGACAAAATCAAGGTAGACATCACAAATTTATACTATTCGTGTAGGTCCAACCTGAATCCCACTTCAAAGAGTTGGAACAGGCAAACCTGAAAACTTGCAAACTATGAGAACAGGACGAGTTATGCCAATACACAAAAACAAGGCCGTTGACGACTGACGACAACCATGTTGATGACTGTGGTGATGGTGTCTAATAATAAAAGTAGCAAGTAGCGATGGAGTCTGTACCCACAGCACATGTATATAGGTATTATTAAATATGATATAGTTATTGTGACTTATTTTGTAGGTATATTCATGTATATTTCTATAAGAATAAATTATTCTTTATGCGATGATGATCTACCGAGAACATCTTCATTTTTGTCTTATGTGCATTGTGCCTGATGCTATACTTCGCGGTACTCTATGCCGTATTATTACTTATGTCTTATGTGATATAAACAAGGCCAAGACAGACCTGGTCTGTATTGTTCCATTTGATCATTTTTTATAGCAGTCAGTATTGTAGTTGTTGTTTGGTGGTGGTGAGTAGAGGATGAGTGAATGAGCAAAGACGTTATGCTAGGCTTAAAAAGCTATCTTGTCAAACCTTTCAAAAAGTAAAAGAATTATTAGACGTATCTATTTTTTGTCGGCAGTTTTAACTTTTTTATAGTTTTTAAGTTTTCATTTGTTGATTATGACGATGATCATGATGATGATAATGGTGGTGGTGATCGAGAGCGCTGCTCTTTATTCTCGTTTGAAGACAAGTGTAATGCATTGCAATAAAGGACTTTAGAATTTCTAACACAGTCAGGCACAAAACAGAATTGAGCTGATTGTGTTAGTGAATGCATGAAATGAGTTGAGAGAGAGACAAATAACAAGAAGTGAAACGATGAGAATGATGATGAAAAGCATAAAGCCTTTCGTTTCGATCTTCTTGCTCGCTGCGCTGTCCATCTTCTTTTGCTCCATCCATCTATCCAAAAGAATCGAGCATGCATCACATCACGAAAACGTAAGAATTATGACGGCATGAGAGACAGCCGTCATAAAAAGATTGAAAGGAATCTGTTCCTCTTCTTCTTCTCCTCTTTTTTATAGTTTATCCTTTCTTGCTAAAGCGAAGTTTTAAAAAAGTCAAGCATGTCGAGTGAGTTACGTATTATGTACCTAGGTATATACATACATAATTCCTTTATGATTGCTTGGCATGGTCGACACATTCACATTTCACATTATGTGAACAAGTCGACAAAAAATAATAATAATACATGTATATCCTTTTTGAAAAGCAATAATAAATCCATCCATCCATCGTGTACCATTTTCATCCCCCAACAAACTAAAAAGGAACATAATTGTACGTACATTTTTTGCTAGCTACTAGCACCATCACCAGCAATGCTTTTTGTGCCAGAAACATGACTACTTCTACCAATAACAATAATAATAATATTATTATACGACCATCGTCTTCTTGGTCGTCATCCTCATCATCACAAAAGTCAAAGTCAAGTAAAGGATTTACTGCAGTCAGTCATTATTCTGCTCGACTTACTCTTTATTCTCTGTTTTGCTCAACTAAAAAAACTATTATTGAGCTTTACGCATAATCTCCAAAACAAGAAGGGTTGGAGATGAACTGCATAATATTAGAAAATAGGGGTTCGCTTTATTTTACGACAGCAATAACTAGTCTTCAGTCATCTTATTCACTTTTGTTTTTTTTAAAAACATTTTTACTCTTTTTCTTTATAATAATCGTTATATTAGACTTGGTCAGAGGAAGATATTAGTAGTATTGAATCATTTAATTTAAGTTGTATCCTTGCTAGGGTAATATATAATCAAGTACATCTGTCATCCGAATGTTATTTTATTGGCAATTGTACAGTTTTCGCATGTTTTTTGAATTTTGAAGATGTCATGCATGAAAGGGAGTAGAAATTTAAGAAGAGAGGATGAATATTAGCGAACAGAATGGAAGTGTATATAAACTATAACTTGGGTGTAGGGAAATGAAAAAAAAATCTACGCGAGAAGTTGATGAGCTGCTTTATTGTTTGTTCCATGCGATGTTATACATTTATCAATTATTATTGCCACGTAAGAAACAATAACATGATACTGAGAAGAAGTCCTCTTGATGAGGAGGTTGTTCAATGCTATGGCAATGTTGTAGTAGGATTGTGATGATCTTGTGATATGACGCTGCATGCGCTGTTGATGCTTGATGGATGGACAGACAGAAAGACTGACAGCTCGGTCGAGTTTTGGAGAGTTGAGTTGATTCACGAAAAAGAAGAAAATAAAAATGCATATCAGCCAGTCCAATAAGAAGGGTAATAAAATAACTACGTGAGTATGGCATACACCACTGCTGCAAGCAATGCCATCATATCGCCAACCGCCACCAGCAAAAAGAGCTCCATAAAGGCAAACAAAAAAAACATACATTATATATTATTCACGATCTTATTCTTTCAACTTGTGTTATTGTTGTTGTTGATGATGATGTATTTTGGTGTGTTTATGAAGAAGAGAGAACGAGAATTCCTTTTTGCAGATAGATATAGATAATCAAAAGCAGATGGACGATACATGCAGTATGAAAATGTATGCATATACCTATGTGAGAATATAAAAACGTTATGCAAGCAAAAAGTAATAATGCGTCATCTGAAGTAGTATTAGTGGTTGTGGTGGATGATATGATAGTGGAGCAATGAAATGGTGAATTTATGGGCCAGGTTGATGATAAACAATGGGAAGCTGGTTGTTTTATAATGGCAATTTAGTCATCATGAATCATGACTTCTCGGTGAAGTACTGCGTACGTAAGTATAAAGGTATTTCGAATCGAAATTTTCGATGTGGTGGATAATGTGGAATAAAAATGGAGAAGGAGATTCTCTGGTATGTGAGATTCAAAAACATTTTTGCCCTTATTGTTCATATTATGATGCTCTAATGATATTGTCTACTGGCTCCTGTAGGATTGGCTGTTCTACAAGTACAAGTGAGCCAAGGCAATAAGGCTTCCTCTGTGTGTGTTGTACTTGTTCTAGCTTCTATTATGCTTTATGCTACCTACCTGCCTGAGATTTTTATTGGTTTTATGTGTACGTCATGTATTAGCTCGTCTTGTTTGACCAAAAGAATGAAAAATGAGTTGGTATATATAATTCGTACAGACATACATGGAAATTTCAATAGTCAAGAGGAACAAGAAGCAATAGTAAATGAAGAGCTACCACACTGAGAACCAAGAACAAAAGATGGTGATATAAATCTGATAATGATATTACAATAATGATGTATAACAGGGATTTTGGAAGGGATGTATATCAAACGATGATTATGTCTATCGTAAAATCGCTTCGCTTGTCTGTATGATCTACACAAGGCGATACGCCACTATTATGACCAAACGTAAAAAGAGTAATCTGCAGCCGAGAGCAATAAGTATTATCTGCCATATAATAATAGTGATGAGATAGGAATATAATAATTTTTCAAGCATTTGAAGTAACCAGTAGTAAAAATCCTAAACGATTTGAGGAGTGCAAAGGTCAGAGTAGAAAGGTGCATGATGCGTATACTAATTCACTACGATACTTCAAAAAAGTAGTTACGTATGTTTTGTTTGTTTCAATAAATGTCGTAAAATATGTAATATAAAATCTATCATGCTTTTAAGTAGCAACAAGGAACTTTTGTTGCAGAAATTTTCAACATTCTAGACCGATTTCAAAATTACTATATAATTGTTTATCTTACAGTTCATTAATACGACTCGGGAGTTAATAATAATAATAATACGTTTAATATAAATGTGCACGGAATGAATTCGAAAATCTATGAATAAATGAGTCACAACACATGTATGATATAATCAGAATATGGGACATGCATACATAGATACACATGTAATATAATATAAGGTATATATATTTTTACAATGCAGTGTCACCTTTCCCTCGATATTCCTGGTATTGTCATCATGCAACATTCACGTAATACATGTTCTTGTAGATCTCCCATTATTACACACAAAACCAAGACAGAACACTTTCACCCATTGCATCGTTCTCATCCAATACCATTTCGTATGACCATGGCCTGTCCGTGTACATCCTTTCGTTTTCTTCTCATTTTGCTGGTGATGTTTCTTTCACTTTCGCACACTTCTTTGTGCATGTGTGTGGTACTTTAGTAGTGAGAACAGTGTTGTTTTGTGCGTTGTTATCATTACTTCTTACTGCTGAAATAGTAGAAGCAGTGTGGTGTTGTTAGCTCAGTCGCCCGTGCATTCATCCATCCATCTGTCCATCCGCTGTCCGTCCATCTAAACCTAGCTAAAAGGACAGCTCTATATTATTATGTACATGAAAAGATATTATATACAGAGAATGTGAACACCTTTACCACCTACCTCCACTCACATGAGAGTTTTATTATAACCAATATGTAGCACACAACAAGCTTAATATCTGTCTATGTATCTATCCATCTATCTTTTTCTCCAATTCTCTCTCTCTCTCTGCTCCATCCATCCGTCCATCGACGATACACATTTATAAAATATAAATTGCTAAACATGTTCTCTATACGCCCATATCAACAAAACTCCTCAAGGAATAGTTTTGTAGTAGTAAGTTGTACTCACTCACTATCGCCATAAGTATCACACAAGACAAGATGGAGAAAAAATAAGAAAGAGAAGCAGAAGAACAAGTAAAAAAGAAAATGGGAACACAGACAGAAAAAAGAGGACCAAAGGTCCACCATCACCACCACTCACTTCACTCAACTCAAACAGCGAGAGAGAGAGAGAGAGAGGAGTGAAAGAGATAGAAAGAAAAGAGTAAAAAAGGAGAGGAAGGAGTAGAAAAAAATAGAACATAAAAATACATATCAGTCCGTCAGAGGAAGATATGGAAGAAGACGCAGAAAGACCTGCTGGACAGAACTGGAGAATAAAAAACAGTATAGATTTGAGCTGACTGAGTTGAAGAAGAGTGAAGTGAGTGAGTGACTCCTCCACACAAACACACATATCCAATTCACCCGAGAAGAATAGAAATGGCAATAATATAAGTGTATATTGTGTGTCCGTTGTAGACAAGAAGAAGACAGACAGTAAGCAAAAAGCAATAGGATATATTATAGTGCTAGTACCAAAAGTAAGTTTGTCCGTCCATCGTCCATCCATCCACCATCCGTCCATCGAATCGTTTTTGGCTCTTCCCTTTCTTATTCTCTGACTCCCTCTCTTCGTCAGTCACTCTCGTTCTCTATCCTTTCACTATCTCTCATTCACTCTTACTTCCTCACAGAAAATATAGATGTGTAATATGTACACGAACAAAATGCTTATATTATTATCAGGAAGAAAGGCATAATGCAAAGTATATATTATGTATGTAGGTAGACACACATGACCTCATATAATGGCATGATGTTGATGGGTGCTGTCCATAGATATATGTATTGTATGTACATTTCTGGGTTTGGTCGTTCGATTTAGCTATATGCTCCTTTAAGAGCTTTGTTACTGTGTGCTTCTTTTTCTTGCTGCTGTTGTTGTTGAGTGAGTGAAAGAAGAAGTTGGAAGTTGTCACTCATTGTGTCATCGATTCGTTTCTACTTTCCTTCACCGTCTTCTTCCTCCATTCCATTTTTTTCTCCTCTTTTCTTTCTCTCACTCACTCTCCCTCTCTCTCTGTGTCTGTCTGTCCGTCTCCCTCTGCCCTTTTTCCTTCTCAGTTTGAGTCATATATACACATCCACATCAATACATTTCTCCTCTTCCTCTTTTGATTATACAGTTTATTTACCTACATTATTGTATATGGTCCGATTTCCGTCTTCTATAAAAAAGTTGTGCTTATATACCTTAAAAAAAGTTGTACATATAAGTATAGTGTTTAACATGATATTTTACCTATGTATTTTGTTCTACCAAAGCAACTTTTGCTAATAAAAAATTGGAAGGACGAGAAAAATCAAATGGTAAATGACATGTATTAAAGATGGTAAACGTGTATTGTAAATTGTTATAACAGCAAGTATAACAATATTGAAGATATCATTATCAAAACCAAACGAAAATGAAAGTAAAAAGGAATTGTCTGCACACGTTGTACAAGTATGTATATTTGTGGAGAAAGGACAAATGCGTATATTCCATCCAACCAATGTGCAACTGCTCTTCTTCTTGGTCGTCTCCTCCGTCAAGTTTTTTTAAGAAGCAGAAGCAGCTTTTGTTGTGAAATGGCATAATACACATTTTCCTTTTTCCTCGAGGCTGTGCAGTAGTAGTGAAGTGGAAAGCAGTGAGCAGCAGCAGAAACTCTCCGTCAAGTCTCCGTCATTTCCTATCGATCGTCCGTCACGGGCTCACTCTTTTTCGACGACTCAAGTCAGAGAACCTAAAAACTCTTTCCCATCACATCACATCACTTCTTATCGATCCACCAGCAGCAGCATACCTAAAATACATACAATGCATGAAACACTCACACACAGAGTGAATGACGAGAGAGAAAAGAGAATGCTGCTCAAACACACACAGTGCCAGTGTGGTAGTCAGTCAGCTTTGCTGATGGTAGTAGTGGTGGTAGAAGCAGCCTTGACTTGACTAGCTCTGGATGGATCACTGCCACTCTTCTTTTGCCATCACACTCACATATTCCACTGCATAGGAACTATATGTACCAACCACCGCACCACCACCACTGCCGCTCTGCTTTCTTCTTTTTCTTGTTGGTATTATTATGTTAGTTATGCCATCCTGCCTCTCTGTTACTGAATCCTCTACATCTTTTTTCTCTCTTCTCTTTCTTCAGTCATGTGTAAATACATATTATTATGTATACCTTTCGTTAAGCTGCTGTTTCTTCTACTTCATCACAAACAACGTCGTCATCTTCATTCCCGTTCTTACTTTCTTTATAAAACTCGCAAAAATTCCATTTCTTCTATATCGTATCAACTTACTGATACTACCACGTACTAGTTAAAAACTCTTCTTTTTAACCAAGTTTATTCTGGTTGATAGGTAGCTTTTATAAAATGGATGCATGAAGGTATATATTTTGGTACTGTGCTGTATTACATTGTATATGAGTGTGACTGACTGCTGCCTCTTCTTTTCTCTCTCTCTCTCTCTCGCTCGTCTCCTGGCTAAGTGACTGACTGACTCTGTCCGTCTTTCTTCTCTCTCTCCTGCTCGTCCATCCGTCCGCTCGTCGTTTTCTTCAACTCGTTCAGTAAACTTTCCCCTTTTTATATATTACATAAGAAGGGATAATAGGTACAAACTTTGTGTCGTTTCAACAGAAAAACGTCGCGGGAGTAGAGAGGAAGCCTTCACTACTGTAGTTTTATACGCTTTTATACATAACTTTTCGATTGCTTTATAGTATGTGTGTGTATTTTATGTGCAAACTGCAAACTCGTCTTCTTCTTGTGGCAGTTTTTCTTCACAGGATGAAATCATGTTTGGTTGTTTGATGATGACGATGATGATGAGGATGACGGTCGGTTTGAATTGGAGTGGCAATGACTGTGTTAGATGCTCTAGCAGTGTGTGGGTAGTTCTTCCCCTATAAAATATATTGAGTAGGTATATAATGTTTTTCTTTTATATAAAAAAAACTCTTTTCATTTTCTTTCCCTCGCACTATAATACTACTATATACTTGTTTTCTAGCGTTCATTCTTTCGTCTTCTTCTCCTTTACTTTGCGTGTTTGTGATGAAATGTGATGTGAGATGCCAATCCTTTTTATAACATAACGTCGTGCCACGGCAATGATGATGGCAACAGCATATTATATAGAAGGTGTGTGTATATCAGACTATAATGACAGGATAATAGTGTATGATATATAGAATATAGCTTGGTTATATTTATTATATCCTTTATTAGAGAAAGGTGGTCTTAACACTTTCTCTACGTTTCTCCTTTCTGTCTGTCATTCACTTCAAAAAATGGAGGACGGAGGATGGATGGATGGGTGCTCTTTCTCTCTCATTCTCCTTCCTATCCTTCGTCTTCAGAACTTAAAGTTAGACGAACTAGCGACGACCGAACATACACATAAAATAGCATAACGAACGTTTTTCTTAAGCACCAGTTGTCTTGAGTGGTGCACGTACACTTTTCTACCGTGATGACGATGAAAAGAAAATTCTGCGCTGTATATGCCTGTTGTTGTCTCATCTCCTCTCTGACTCCCACATCATGCTATATGTATACTTAAGTAAAGTTCACAGTACTCATTTCATTTCACAATCAGTTTACGAAGAAACCCAATATGTTTTGGAACTAGGTCCATCAACCATATTATATGCCATGCTCCTCTAAAAATCACTTCTTTTGTGAAAATCAAGAAACGGCAGACTTTTATGTTAGTTTTCCCGTCTACATTATATTCAATACAGCAAATCTGTGGCATAGGGATTTATACTTTTAAAAAGGTATCCATGTGCTTGTCGTACAATACATGACATGCTCATAACATAACATCATGATGCTAGAAGCTGAATGACGATGCTGCATTACCCCAGTAGTTGATGATAGTTTTTACAGGTTTAGCTTTGGTGAATAAGAATAAAAGTGAAAACGACGAAAAGGAATGCGCAGGTACACATAAATAAGTACATAGTAGTCGTACACTTTTTATATCCTACCTGTCTACTAGCTAGATATGATGTTATTTCTCCACACTAATAGTACTATGTATGTGTACAAAATACGAAATGTGCACCATGCCATTATCAAGATGAATACAGTCGTTCTATTCCTCCTCAACTTCCACTCCACCTTTTAAAGCTACACATAACCAACGACGACGGAAAAAATAGGAGTGACTGTAGTCTGTATAAAGCCTAGTGATTTGGAGCCATTTCGTGAATTTAAGTTGATTAACAGAAAAAGTGTGGATGGAGATTGAGCTTTTAGATGTTAAGAGATGGGCAAGAGGTAACGGGGAGGGAAAGAAAGAGGTAGGGTAAAAATGAAAAGTGAAGGAAAATGGGGGAAATCTTTTTTCAAATTACCTACTTCACCTTCACCATAATATGTTTTCTTGACACGATATATACACAAATGGTATAGATTATAGATGTATGAAGGTATCAAGTATATCGGTACGGTTTATTTATTCTTTCTCGTAATACCTCTTGATAGTGTGTCATATAATTATATGAACAGAGTAAGGTAAGCATACACAACATGTTACAGAAATATGAAATTACAAATCCTGGTATTTTTAACTAATTGCTTAAAGCTATGACTGACATGGCATCGTGTCACTCTATGTATGAAATGAATAAATGAAAGGTTTCTTAGACATTGAATTTTATTTCCTTCTGGGGTTAATATACCTTTATATACAATATATGCACACACCTACATACAATTTCATTTTAGTGAGTATAAACAAGTATGTGGTATGTACAAGAGTGATCGGTTTAAATAAAGGATAGTAGCTCAAAATCACCAGTTAGTCTACAGAGGGTAGCCATTCTACAAAATGCGAAATTTTAAGCTTTCACCAAATATGCATCGTATCAAAATGTTGCAAGATTCGGATCAACTTTAATTAAGCAGGGTTTAAAGTATCATTTAAGCCCCGCATCAATAAAATCAGTTGTAAAATGTAGGTACTAGATCAATTTGAAGTTGGAGAGGGCAAACATACGTTTTCCGCCAACATTTTCATCCCAAAAATTTGAAATCGCCCTTTGAAACACTAGATCGAAGAATCTGCACCGGATAAGTTCTGATTCTGGTCAAAACTATGTAATAAGGATTGAGAAAAAATGTATAGATATGTAGAGCAAAGCTGTTCTGAATTCTGCATATGGAAATATTTGTCATATTTCAAGAAATGGAAGTTGCGCAATATGTTTGTCAAGGCTGCTGAACAGATGGAATATTCCAAAAGATCATCAGAGTTAGTAAACTAATTAATTTTAGTATTTATACTTTAAGATATCTAGAATTTTATGTGGGTAATGTTTATTATGTAGCTATAAATAATTCCAAATTAGAGCCTATCAAACATGTTCACTCACTTTCATCCAAAGTATATCGATATAATCCATATTTATTTTGATCAAACAACTAAATTTGTCTGAATTGTTGTTGTTATGATAGTAAACATCCTATTTGATAAGCACCTAAGTTACTTTGCTGATATCTTCACGGGAATGCACAAAAAATGGAAGAATATCGAATAAAATGTTCATCGAAAATAAGCTCTGGAAACTCATTTTTTGCCGATTATATTTAGATGAGGACTCTGACGGCATTTCTGAACCAAATTTTCCCCGTGAGGGCTTAAATGAAACTTTAAACCCTGCTTAATTTAACTTGATTCAAATCGTCCAACATTTTGATATTATGTTAATTTAGTGAATGCTTAAAGTTTCGCATTTTGTAGGATGGCCACCCTCTGTAGTCGACAGTCACACAACAATCGCCATTCAACAGTTCAACGTTATTGTATACTTTGTGCTATGTGTGTAGTGTGTGTAGTTTCATAGAGTGCAACAGAGATTAATGCTTTCTTTCTCCCTTCGCTACCTCCTTTCATTCAACAAGCCACCGTGAAATAAGCCTCTACTTTGCTTGTCAAGCCCGTAGTACAAGTGGGTTATTGTAAACATCATAGCGTATTACTGACTTTTGTAAGTCCATCAAGACTTTGAGTCTTGACTCAACTTAAGAAGATGTAAAATTTCAAGATATCAATGCTATGCGCAAATAAATTTTTTGAAATAAATTACACATATCGGTAGCGGTTTTAATGATGTGGCTGATGATAAAGAAATGACTTCTGCAAATAACGATATTTATTCCAAATCACTTATTCAATAATGGCTTTATGTATGTCAATACATCTATGATGAGGTGATCCCGATAACCAATTTTAAAGCACACATTATTTCACTGCAGTTAATACTCAATCTGGTCCCTTACTTTTCCGCTAGCTAAATGATGGCTCGGGCACGTTTCAGAATGTTATTTTATAAGTTACCCGTAACAGTGGCTTCTAGTAAACACAAACATCAAATATTATGCTATTACTAGGTATTCATTCACTGTCAGTCGCCACTCCACAGTGGCTCTTTTTATTATTTCTCTTTCGGATAAAAGTCAGCAACCTCAGGATTATTAGTTGAGGCTGATTTCTCTCCCCATAGATAACAAAAAGGGAAAAATTTGTTTCAGCGGGGAAAACTCTTGTCACTGAAATTTTCACTGGGTAACTGTGATGAGATGTTAATATAATGATGACTTTTAGGCAATGAAGAGCGTGACATTGAATGAACTCTGAAAAAATCATTTTTCCTCTTGAAGCATTTTCAAGAACACACCATCATCAACTGGAAAAGTAGGGAGTTGCAATAAAAACATGACGTAATTCCGTTGAATGCGTGCTGTTATGTAGCGCCTGGAAAATGGATAGGGCGATGTGGTCGATGGTAGTGGTATTATATTGAAGCGATTTTAACAAAAATTCCATGTGATTTCTCCATAACGTGAATGAGTGCACAAGGATACAAAGATAGAGAGTAGCATTACAGGATACATATAATATTATGTCCATATATGTTTACATTGTGTTATTTTTGTACAAGCACTTGTTTGCACAGTAGCATTATTTGGGTGGTTGTATTCACAAGGCGGTTAGTGAATCGAAGCAAAGAGACACCCTGCCACCGCGTTTTTTGCAAACTCTTTGCTATAACAAGAAAAAACTGGATTGTGAGTGGTGAAAAATCTATATAGCTCAGAAAGAATATGCATTTATATTATGCATTACTATGTGCACACGCCGCTTTGTAGAGAAGAATGCAAGTCCGGAAAGGAGATTGCAGACAAAAAGAGAAGAAGCCTTTCGTTGCATCAAGACACGAGTTTTTTCTCTGCCTCTGAGTTAGTTCTCCTGAACCAACCGAGAATATATAGTAGAGTGAGAAGCTTTCATATAAAAAGGGGGTAATATATAGACCAGACATACATGAATATACATTTCATTCATTCATACGATGAACCTCACTGCTCTTACCACCACCAACAACATTTATAGTAAAAAGTAGTAAATAGTAAGTATAGTGATGGTGGTAGTAGTAGTAAAGAAAAGAAAGAAGTCTGTGTGTCTGTTCTTCTCTTCTTGTTGTGCCGAGCAAAATCCATGCTGCTGTCTGCATGTCTGCTGCTTCTCTCCTTTTTCTTCTTTTTTACGCACTTTACTACTACGAGACGAGAGAGAGAGAGGAGAGAGAGAGAGAGAGAACTGCACTTGTCTAGGACAAAATGGTTGTGTGTTGCTGGCTGAGCGAACTGAAAAAGACCTGGTTCATCGTGTTTTTCGTGTGCTTAGTTCTTTTGCACTAGTTATTCTGTGGGAATAGTAAAATAAGGCAGTATATTCATACATTATGCTGGTATACTATATGAAGTTGCACAAAAACATGCAACCAAATCTTTAACTTTGTTATTGGTGAATGAGATTTTATAATGCATAAGGATAAAAAAGACCAGACAAATGCAGTATGTAGGTACTCTGGTGAGTTGTGGGAGCTCTCCAAGTTTATAAAATTGTTAAATATATATAAACATAGTCACACAAGTAGTATGGAGAATACCTCTCTGTATAAACATCACACCGCCACCATTGCCATCCTGATCAAAGAAATGAAGTTGTGTGACTGTGAGTACTGCTGCTGGTATTTTGCAACGTTACGTAATAGCCAAAAATGTAACTTGCTTTTGAGCTTATTTGATAGTACACGGCATGTGTGATTGCATAAAAGGCCAAGGTTTCTTCTCTGGTGGATGGTATTCAAGCATGCATGCAATGAACTTCTCGACCGATAAACCCAGAGAAGTAGGAAGAGCCAAAAGAAAGGAGTTGAGACATCATAATAATATACCCTACTTGTACTTTACAAAGTATAGCAAGCCGTGTTGCGACTATACACCATTCACTTGCACGCTCGTGTTTAAATAAATTGCATGAAAACAGGGAAAGTGTAGTGTAAAAAGGGTAAATATTATTATATTATGTATTCATGTGTAGGTATATTCATGTGGATACATTTTATTCCATCTAGGTTCGCATAAGTGCAGAAGTGACTATAACACTACTGCCATACTAACTTGTAAACCAAGTACTTCTTCTTTTCTTATGAAGTGGCAAAACTGCATAACATTGAGAGCCGAGCCGAGTTCAGTGAGTATCATCATCATCGTCATCTCTGAGCGTATGAAAAGCAATGTGGAGAACTGGAACTCTTCTTGGTGCTCTCTTGAAAAAGGATATTGTGGAAGGAGAGCCAGAGCCAGACAAGCAAACTAGAATAAAAACACTTTTTCACTGTTCAACTTGTTCGTTTTTTTTCCTTTTCCTTTTTTGCTCCTGCCTGACTCAACAAGCCCGAGAGAGTGAAGAAGGAGAATGCTCGCAGTGTCTAACTTCTTTTTTATAGTTCCTGGTCGTCGGTCTTCTACTTCTCCTTTGCATTTGCTTGTTCAAATACCAAAAAGTAGAATAAAAAATAAAAACCTGACCTTGTGTTTTTATGCATGGCCATGCATGGGTACGTTGCTTGTGTATTAAAAGCGTAGTATTTGCATGTAGCTGCAGTCATTATCTGTGTATACTTGACAATCTTTAAAAACTACTCACTCATTCATGTTTTTGCGTTGGTATATAATTTCATAATGAAAATATTACATATTATTATTGTTTGTACACATCATTGTATATTAAAAATTAAAACAAGCAAGAAGACAAGCTATCTGCTTCTCAACGCACCTTCTAGTTAGTCATGGTTCAGAAGAAGGCGTTCTGCTCGTAAATGGTTATAATGGTAGTATAAAAGAAGAACCGTGGTTTCCTCGATTGAAAGGGATTTAGTTCTGCTACTCGTGTATTTCTCCTCTGTTCATCGCGTTGTTCATTCTTAAGAAGAAAATTCCTTTCTGGAAAACTGTTACATATGAATGGGGTATCCTAACCTGGTATCATCATCATCATCATGATCTTGTGTGCTACTTGTGCCCTACTACCGGTAGTGGTATACTGATCTTCTTTTTCTTTGCATCGCACCACTTCCATTCTGGATCATCATATCATCCCACTACCCTTCCTTTTTCTCCTGCTGCTCTATGATTTTGGTACATACAACAATTTTACAATAAAAGTCAATAGCGATACCCCTGCAGATTTTTTTCTTTTCCTCTTGATAATAAAAATACACCGGAGGACAATAGGTGTACATGATGCAGTCATTTATCTCTACTTAGAATCCCTCCTCTGGCTTTGGCACTTTTCATCCAGTTTTCCATATTTTTGTTGGTAAATTCATCGTCACTTTCATCATTATTCACAGTTTTTCACAGCAAAAGCAATATATTCGTCTTTCTTGTCTGAAAACTTCAATTGAAACTGAATGAATTATTGGTGAATGACTCTGAATGAACGAGCACAATATCTAAAATAATGACTTTAACTGCCAAAGTGGCAAATATGCATGGTAGTAAGGAGTAACACCCGTCGTCGTCGGCTATAGCATTTCTCTCATCTAATTTGACTCTTTCCAAACTTTACACGATTCGGACACATTATATTTTCTGCTTCTTTTTGTTGCATTCTGCTGTGAGACAAGTAAAATATATTGCTTCTTTATTTTATAATAAGTGATGTATGTCCATCCATTCCTAATGTCATCCGTATGGCATGCCATTATTCAGCAATGTACACAATTTCATTTTATGTTCTTCTTCTTCCTCGACGAACACATAACCATGAAGAGAGAGAGAGAGAGAGAGAGAGAGAGAGAGAATGTAAGCACGTCACACAGGAGATTTCCACATTTTCCAAAGCACATTACGATTATTTCACCATCATATATCTTGTCCATTAATACATAAACACAACAAAAGAGAAAAACGGTCCATTCCATCTGTCCATCTCGTCTCTCACTCATATGTATGCTATAATATAATGTGCGTATGTGTCTAATGCAATGCAATAATAATAATATCCAGAAAGTTCCATCTATCTAAGCACCACCACCACCACACACAGCAGCAGTCATCTATCCATCCATCCATCCATCCTCTACAAAAGTGTCACTTTTAATGGCATCTATCAATCAAAATCTTTTCTTCTTTTTGGGAAGCCCATTATAAAGGCTCACTCACATCACATCGTTCCTACATTTACTACTTCTCTAGTCCGTACACTGTGTTCTGCGCAGGATGTTATATTTATTATGTACTTTTCATGGTGATGATGACGAACTGAACTGAACACATACATACATATATACATATTATGTATAATATTACATACATTACACCAGCAAAGCCCACAAAAACACACTCTCCTCTACTCTGGCTCTTCCACTGCGCTGAAGAAAAACGACACATTCATCCGTTCTCCATGTAATAGTTCTCGTATAGTAATAATCATAATAAAAACTTGTGTATATCACATTATGACATGGGTATATATAATGTTACCACCAGGCATGATGGCATGTCAGGGCATAATATATTATATTTATAAGTACAGAGTTTTTCTTAGTCATTCTCCGTTTCACTTTGTGCATGTATCTTTGTTGTTATGCTGTGTATCAGGATCATCATCAACATCGTCGTCATCCACTACCTTCTCCTTATCGTATATTGTATGATACAGCATAATAGATGGCGAGAAATGATGTTGTTGACGATATTGTTGTTGCTGTTGTTGTGTGGTGGATCCATACCTGCTTGCTCTTCACCATCTCCTTGTGTATCACCATTATTATTGTCATTATTACTATCATGACGAACATCGTCGTCATCATGATCGTCATTATTACCATTATATTCTCTCTTTCTCAAAAATAATGTGAATGTATGTGTGCTATATAATATATTATGGATGTACCTTCACTCCTTGATAGAATGAAAAGTGCTTCCAAGTTCCAAGAGAGAGAGAGACAGAAAGAAAGAATAAGAGGAGGAAAAGTATGCATTTTCTTCTGCTCACTTCCACTTCTCTCTCAAACACTTTTTCCCTGGCTCTGTGTGATGCTATGCTGCTCTGTATACGTAAGTTTTTGTGAGAGTGAAGCAAACTAGTCAGCCAACAGCCATCAATCCATCCATCTATCCATCTCTCTCTGTAGCCGTCTGTCTCTCTGTCCATCCATCCATCTCAGCTTCCATTCTCATTATTAAAGCCTTGAGCTTTCAAGTCGAGGCAGACACACATAGTTCAACATATATATCTCAGCAGCACAACTTCCATCACTTGACTATACTTATTGCAGAGAAATATTATTGTATGGCAGTAAAGGAATTTCTCAAGGAAAAAGTGAACGAGACTACTGCTGCTAGCAATTCTACTGCTGCAGTGTGAGCAAAAAAGTACTTTTTTTGGTCTAGAAGAGTTTTATGTTTGTACGATACGGATAACGAATGGCAGGCATTATTATTACTTTTAGTAGAGAAAAGGAAAAAAGAGCGAGAAACTGTCCCTTTTTGCTTATACACGTATCACACACACTCAAACTGCTCAAACATCACATACGTACACATATCACGAAGAAGAAGAGAGCGAGAGCTGATGTTGTACATTATATGTGTGTCCCCCCTCCTGTCCTGCCCCCCTTGATTTATGATTCAACAACAGGAGCGAGTTACAAAGAGAAATAAAAGACAGGGAGAAAAACTGCGAAAAAGTGTCAAGAAGGAATAAAATCTTGCTTAGTTAATACTTAGTAGTAGAAGTAGAATGCGCCATGCACTATAGCGCCCAATTGGCGGTGCTGGAAGTAAGCTACACAACCAGCCTGAAGCGCACATCACACTCGGCACATGTGTTTATCAATCTATATACCCTTCAGGTTCTTACGTTTTTTTACCAGCTCGGCACCGAGCGGTGATGGTGGTAATGGCAAGTAATAAATCCAAAACAAAAAATGTATCCAGTCACTAGTCAGTCATTCAAAAGGATAGGAATCATCATCAACAGAAAGGCGCACGCTAAACACAACCGGTGGTACGCTCATGATGATGATGACTACGATCATTGTGCAGGATACACCTTTCCACTGATGTGTTGCTTTTTTGTGTTGATGTTGGGTTGCTTGTTTTGTTGTTATTATTATTAGCCATATAATCCAACAAACGAAAAGCGACTTTGACTTTTGGTATGCCATTTTATAACTTAACCTGTATAATATGTAAAAATACTTTTATTTTTCTAACTCGTATTATGCTAGTGTATACATTGTGAAGAGAGAAAAAAGTGTTCTATGATGCATTTGGTTTGATTATAATAGTTTGTCTGCCTGCCTGCGATGTTTGTATGCATTATGGCTCATTATTATCAACTATTATATTCTTATTATGTATTACGGTGTAATGATCATGTTATGATGATGACGGCGATATGAGGGAAATGTGATGTGATCGGTGATGTAAGTAAAACGTCGTAACGATAATGACAATAGCAGTCAGCAGGAGTCGTAGAAAAAAAAACATTTGTATTTATTATTACTACGACTACTGCACCATCAAAACTACTTTTCCTTCATACATTTACCTGTTTTTTGTTCATATGTAAGTACACTATATTCAAGAGATGATGAATTTTAGTAGGCAGGTTTTGTATACATGTATTTTAAGTACTATTTCGTTGGCTTGCCGTATTCCTTTTGTTGTTGTATGGTATAGGTATATACTTTTCTTTTCATCTTTGCATCTCATATCTCTTTCTCTAAACTCATCTAACTAATGTAAAATGTCGCTCATATTTTTCCACGAGAACACTTTCCACAGACGTCGTTCCCTTAATCTCTTCCCTGTCTTCATCTTCACCGCTTCCACTGAGCTTTACCGTTCCATGTGCGTAAAAATTTGTCCATTTTCTCACGTGGAGATTAAACAGGTACAAGTATTTAAAATAAATGTGTGTTCTCCGTCTTATTTCCATTTTTCTCTTGTTCTTTTTAAGTAAAAGATGATTAGCTGACGATGATGATGATAATGCTTATGAACGCTGATGGTAGTAGTCGGAGGAAAAAGAAGAGATCAAGCAAAAAGGACGAAGAAGGATGATGTACGTTAAGCATTTTTACAAGGAAACGTCTTAAGCTGTACGAAAAGTGTCAAGTGGTAGGGGTATAAACAAATAACAACACGAAAAATAGAAAAAAAGAGCAAGAATGCATACTTTTAGTTAGGGGCGAGCGTGAACGAGCAAAAGGTAATGATGATCTTGCTGAGGTTGATGATGTCGACCGACGGTGTGTGAAGTGGTGGAAAGAAATGGAAGTACAGTGTTGGGTCGACAGGTCGGTTGAGGTAGGCTGGAAGGCAGCAGCAGGCGGTGCGGCATCTCATCCATTTCTCAAAAGAAAAGGTGATCACCGTAAAAACAAGAAGAAATAGCAGCAACAATAATGTACACCAAAAATATTAAAAATGTGTGTCTGTGCAAAGCTACTTCTATAATATACTGAGCTGCTAAGCTTTGTTCATCAACTAAAAGTAGTTGGGAGGTGATGAGCAAGCGGAAGACAAATGGAAAGACAAGTAGATGGGCTATTAAGTAGGTAAATTCGAATGTCGTCTCGGAGAGTATTTAAGATCATCAAGACGAAAGAAAGATGAAAGAGATGTAGGAAAAGTAGATGATGGTGTTGTTAGGTAAGTAGGTAGTGGTAGTACATAGTAGGTTTGCATGTTACTGTAAATGACAAGTTCCGTGGTCCCTACTGTAGTTGGTAGTGTCTTATGAGCTGTGAAAGAGCAATCTAAGACGAATGCTTTGAAACGTAGTCGGAGGAATTTTTCCACTTGTTTTAAGCTCATTATTCAAGTGGCAAAGGAGTAAGGAGTAAAATACAGAAAAAAAATCATGATGATCCGCTTGTTTTCACCCCCGTCATTTTTGCCAAGCTAAAGATCATTAAAATGACAATTTTTCTACACACAATACGAAATTCCACAGACATGAGTATGGCACTATATAAAGCTGTGCTTGTTCTGGCAAAATGGCAATAAACACTTTGAGCGAGTCCTATTAGTAGTATTAGCATACTAAGTATATTATTATAGTCGAGATTAACTCCTAACAGGCCAGTCAAATTGCTTCGGTTACAAGTGGAGCAGGAAAGCGTCATTGCTTGGAGTTATTTTTCGTCGATTTCAAAAAATGGCGTGGTAACCGAGTGGTAAAGATGTCGAACTTTCAGCCTTGTTAACTGGATAGTTAACGATTTCGATCCTGGGGCAGGATGAGAAAGTTTTTGCTAATTTTTTCAATGCGTTACCCGCATCAAACTAAACAATGATGAACATGAAAAATATGCAATATTTCATTGCGCATCATACACATATTTCATTTTGCATATCATACTTTCTTTTTTCATACTAAATGTATAAAATAAAATTATTTTACTGCAAAATTAATTATTTTTGTATTATTGTTAAAATATGAATCAATAATACTACAAAATAGTTCATTTTACAGTAAAATAATTTTATTTTGACTTGTAACCGAAGCAATTTGACTGGCCTGTTAGGAGTTAATCTCGACTATACTTCCCCAATACAAAGAAACGTGGTTAATACCTCCACCATTTTAAATGGTATAGAAAAATGTCTTCTTATTTGTG